>PVHP010004876.1:0-68596 GCA_004024765.1 Zapus hudsonius
TGGCCAGGTCCCTAGCAGCTCACTATGAGAAGGGACACTTCTGGAGAGTGAATGTCGCACCAAAGAATGACAAAGAACCTGTTCCTTTCCTTTGTTGAAACCTCTCCTGTGTCAGGCAAGATGCACGGCAGCAGGTTTTCAAGTGCTGGGATATGAGGAATCTCTTTTTCCTGCGCGGGACATTTATTTCTCTTTCTCTTTCTTGAGCAGTTTCTTTCACTTATCTTTCAGAGAGAACTCGATAATGGATGCTTTGTCCAAGGTCAAGTCTCAGAAAGAAAAATGCCTCCTGATTCCTCTCCCAAGACCCCTCCACCATCTGTCAGTTTGGAAATCTCCACATCTTGACCCTTGGCAAATGGCTTCCTGGAGGCACTGCACTGCTGAGGCCCCTGCGTTCATTGGGCGCCTCTCAGCAAGGCTGCCGGCTGGCTGAGCGGATGTACCATGTTAGGGACAAATGAGCCCAAATCCCACCCACCTCTCCCCATCTTTACATTACAGGCAAGTTACCTGCACACCTCTTCGAATCCCCCCTTTCTCTCCGTTGCCTCCGCAGTGGCTCCCAGGCAGGACCTTATTATTTGCTCAAAGGCAACAGTGTTTTCCTGGGAATCTCTCACAGGGCAGCTGCCCTCCCCTGCCTGGCATTCAAGGTCCACTAACACCTCATTTCCAACCACATCTCCCACTGCTCCACTTACTGGAGCCAAATCAAACTTTTGGCCACTCTCCAAATGCATCCTGGGTTTTCCCATGCTCACCAGCCGTGTTGGCACCAGCCACAGAGGAACTCAGCCTGATGCAAGTATACTTGGGACAGCTACACTCAAATCAGAGAAGCTGGAAGAAGGTCAGTGTGAAGGTCCTGGGCCTCAGGTACATCTCTTCCCTGCTCCTGAAGGTAACGCCCATGTGTTACCTGGCCTAGACCGTAGGGACAAACCCACAAACACCAGAGAAATTCAATTATCCTATAAGTAGGAGAGAAACTCCAGGTTCCAAACATTATCCTCCCCAGCGTGATATACTGTCATTAACTTTAGAGAAATGGCTTGCAGTTCGTATGCAGAAGAGACACTGTCTACCTACAGGGACTCACGGGTCAAAAGGAGAGGTCTTACAGACAGGCTGCCCATGTCTTACATGTCTGGCCATTTGGTCTGATGTCATTTGTAGGCTGTTCCAATGTGGAGGACAGGAACACAGAGACCTAGAGAGTAATGGTGGCAGGGCCATCAGCTCCAGTGGGAGTTCCAAATCATTAGCTCCTGGGGCTGAGTGCTGTCATCACTGCCCCTGGCACAGCTTGTCTTTGCTAGCAGCAGGGGACTGGCTGCTTAGGTCTGTGTTTAGCTGGTGGTCCTAGTGAATGGCTTTGTTGTTATACCTGAAGAGTCTCACATGGGAGGGGAACACTGCAGGGGTCCTCCAGCAAGCCTGAGCAAAAGTTGGGATGCACCAAAGGGCCCCATTTCAAGAGGTCTGCGCGTCCCTGGGTGGGGACAGAAACCCACATGGGAACCTGCAGTGGAGGTGGTGCCAACTACAGGTTTGGTGTCCCTTTTTACACACTGTGAAAATGGACTTCAGCTCAGGTTCAAGGACTGCAAGTGTTTTGGATAAAATTACCTTCTGGGCATAGGGGAGGTGAGTTTTTGGTTGCTTTTAAGTCCCCACTTCAGAAACAAGCATGCAGACTCCCTAGCTTCTGCACTGCCTATTCTTTTACCTTGTGTGATGGTTTTGTTGTCAACTTGACCTATTTAATAATCTTGGGTGGGTCTCTGAGGTTGCTTACAGGAATGCAGCCCTCTCAGTAGGGGGAAGGATTGGGGAGCTAGAAACAAACCTCGCTTCCTGGGAGGACAGTGCAGGAAGGAAATTTCAGAGACTCAGGAAGCCAACAAGTCTGGGATAGGGTTGCAAGACCCTGCCCTAATATGTAAAGGGGAAGGAAATCTACTCCCCCCACTTACCTATTTGTTCTCCCTCTCTCTCTCTCTCTCTGTGTGTGTTGCTAGTGATGGTTTTTCCTCTCTGCTTGAACTGTGAAAAGGGGGGCAAAACTCTTTCATTAGTATGAATCTGTAGCTTCAATAAATACTTTCCTCCCATAACTGTGCCTGGTTTTGAGGTTCATCCCATTGGCATGTGGCTGACTACAACAGTTTTGGTACCAGAGAGTGTTGTGGTAATACTGCTGAGATGAATCTGATCATGTGGATTTTGGTTTTCTGGAACTTGTGTGCTGGAGGAATGGACAAGAACTTGGTACTTGCAACTGAAGTTTTTTGGATGAGTCTGGTGAGTTTTAAAATGCTAAGTTCAGAGAGAATTGCATTTGGAGACTTGTCTTGTGAACTTTCTAAGGGGAAGAAGAGACTGCAGAGAACTTTATTGGAAATGTGTTACTGGACTAAGGGGTGGATGCATTCTACTACCAATGCCCAGAGAGTTTGATAAAGGTTGAATTTAAGTAATGGATGATGTGCTTGGCTAATGATATGGAACTGAGAATTTTAAGATTTAAGGTTGGAAAAACTCAAAGCAAATTTAATTTACTGGCTTGAGGTTACTGAAGCTGCTATTGTCAACGCATTAGCAATCCTAAAGAAGATAGCCCAACTGCTTTACATTAAAACAATGGAAATGATGCCTGAGGTATTGCCATCCAGGAAGGATTGAAAGATAGACTGTGCAAACTCTTGAAAGGAGATAGCTGAAAGGAAGGAACCTGGTCTTCAAGGTTTATTTTGACTCTGAATTAACAACATGGCTGTGTCCCGCACACCTGGTATTGCTTTTGGAAGCATGAGAAATGTATGCATGGAGTGGGTCGTGAAGTGCACATGGTTCTAGGAGCCGCTGCTGAGATGCGGTATATGGAACAGGGTGTAAAGTCCCCGATTGGCAAATGAAGCCATTGGAAGATGAACTATGGTTTGCAATGGAGACCCAAAGATGTTTTGGACATACCGGGACTGTGCAAGGAGCACTTTCGTCTAGGGATGGAAGTTTTCCCAGTTACACAGCCAAGCTGGAGGGACAGGATTGGAAAAATCTAGAGAAGGTCAGTCACTGGTTGTGATATTGGACGTCAACTACAGATTTTTGATGTTTGTCCAATGGTTGTTGAGTTTACATTGGTCCAGTCTCTCCTTGTTATGCCTCATAGCAGTTGGAAATGTTTCTTTCCTCTGTGCCGTTATATGTTAAAAGCGTGTAACTTGTTTTGATTTTACAGAACTCACAGTTAAGGGACCTTGCCTTGTGTTGGGGGGAGATTATGCATTTCTGGTACATGAGATAGTTATGTTAGGTGGAATTATGTTCTTGTTACTGTCTTCACTTGGAAATTAAATATGATGTAAGGAGATATGGTTTGATGTCAAGTTGACAAGGGGTGGACTTGTGATGGTTAGGTTTTATTGTCAACTTGACCTGTTAGTAATCTTGGGTGGGTCTCTGAGGTTGTTTACAGGAAGGCGACCCTCTCAGTGGAGGGCAGGTTGTAAGGAGGCTCAGGGGAGCGAGAAACAAACATCCCTTCCTGGGAGGGAAGTGCAGGAAAGGAAATTTTCAGAGACTCAGGAAGTAAATAAATCTAGGAAAGGGTTACAAGACCCCACCCTAATATTGTATAAAGGGGAAGGAGATGTGTGTGTGGGGGAGGGGCTGGTGATGGGGTTCTCCCTCTGTTTGGACCTGTGAAAGGGGGTCAGCCTCTTTTGTTATTATGGAACGTCCCCTGGATCTGTAGTTTCAATAAATCCTTTCCTCCCATGACTGTGCCTAGTTTGGAGATTTATCCCAGCAGTGCATGGCTGACTATTCCCCCAGGTGCCCTGCTCCATCCAGCTGCCTGGAGAGGTGAGATACTATGAGCACTTCTTCCTGCCTACCTGTGCCAAGAGGCCAGTGTCTGCCTCCCCTTTCTCTCCCCTAGACCATTGGGAAGGAAAGGGTTGTGTAGCTAGGTGCTTCCTTGTTCACCTACACATCTAAGCCCTCATCTTTAGACTTGGAGATGCTATGGCTGGGGACATGGCTGACCCCAGGAGGCCTCCACTTGCTCTTGGCTTCAAGGATATTGCATGCCTCAGTCTTCCAGAAGATCACAGACCAGCCTGGGAAGCACCAGGAGCCACTGGTTCCCACGGCTGCTGCTAAGGTGAGGAGAGCAGAGGTCCATCTCAGAGCCCAACAGATCCCTTCTGGTTAATGACAAAGGTTCTGGGAGGCAGTTGTGCTGCTGACCAAGTGCTGACTGGGGGCCAGGCCCTGGGGAGCCTGCAGTAACCTGGCTCCTGGAGCCCTGGATGGGCCAATCGAACCTTTGGGACCTGGTACTGTGTGCGCACAGGTCTCCACTCAAGATGGCCTGTGTTTAATCCTTCACCTCGTCTCCCTTAAGCCACTTCCCCATTCCCAGGTCAAGCCTCACCATTCTTCCTGGCTCCTGTAGCCTCTTGCCTCCTGGTGTGCAGGTCCAGGCACCTCTTTCTTCCATAGGTTATAGTCTTAAGTCTTTCTCTCCCACTATACATTTTCCTTCTTCCAATTCTTAGCAGCTTGGCCTCCCCAGCACTTCAATAGCCCCAGGCCAGAGCCTCTCCAAAGGACTCCTGCCTCTAGCCTCATGTCCTGGACATTCACCCTGACACCTGGGCACAGGTATGAGCTGGTGTAGCATCCCATTTTCTACCCCAACCTTGCCCTATTCCTCCCTCTTTGCCTTCTTGGGCTTCCCTTCAATTACATCCTGTTCTTGCTCCTTGGATGGGGACCATGGCCTGTGCTAGGCTTCAGGGAGGCCAGATTAGCAGGACTCCCTAGAGGCAGCCTCTGGCTGAGAAAGGAGCACTGGATGGGGTGTATGGGGCCAGGGGAGCAGGAAGGGCCATGTGTGGTAGCAATGATCTCTGCTTGGCTTCCCAGGACCTCATGTTGTGGCTGGTGCTCAGTCGACACCAATAAACATAAGCTGGATCAAAGAAAAATGAGTGTGGTAAGGGAAGAGGAAGAGAGGAGGAGGAAGAAGAGAAAGAAGAGGATGAGAAAGAGGAGAAGAAAAAGGAGGAGGAATAGGAGGAGGAGAGGAAAAGGAGGAAAACTAGCCTTGTAATACTGGAAGGCAAAAGAAGGTGTGGGAGCTCAGCATGTTGGGCCTACACAGGGGGTAGGGAATGGGCACGTGAGCCACTGTGTGAGGCTCACTCAGCCTCTGTTCTCTTCTCTCTCCCTGTTTCTTGCACAAATAAAAACGCACGTGGCTCAGAAAGCTTCCTGGCCCTCTCACAGCCATGGGTGAATGCCTGGGGAGCCAAGGGCTTGGTTGATTTGGGCAGAGGCTACCCCTCCTTTACAGCCATCATCTGCCAGGCTCCCTAACCTCACAGGGAAGGTGGGAACCAAGGATGGGGTGGAGCAGATATCTGATGGTCAGCTGAGCCTGGGAAGCTTGGGAGTCCCCAGCTTCAGGATGCCTCTGTCCCTTCTCAAGTGGGGCAGCCCCGGGCACAAGCAGAACAAAGGACACTGCTCCTGTGTTCCTTTTGCCCAGCAGGCAAGGTAGAGGTGCCCTGGTAGCTGGGGTGCCCCCTTGCAGATCATGGTCTGCCTGCTGTAGCCACAGTAGTGGAGGCTCTGCTGCTCTTCTCCATGGCACGCCAGCCTCGAACTCTGCCCACCACTGCCTATTGTCCCTGGATCCATACTAGGTATCCTTAACCTTAGGGAGGGCCATGCCCCCCCCCCCCGTTCCTCCAGCAGAAACTAGAAAGGGGATGTCAGGGAGATGGCTCTGTTGGTACAGTGCTTGATGCACAAGGGTGAAGACCTGAGTTTGGACCACCAGAACACATGTAAATGTGGGGAGGTGTGGCAGGCAGCCTGTCATCCCAGCACTCAGGAGGCAGAGGCAGAGGCAGGGGCTCCCTGGGGCAAGCTGGCAAGTTAGACTAGCCAATTAGCTCTGGGCTCAGTAAAAGACGATGCCTAATTTCAACCTCTGGCCTCCACCTGTATGTACATACACACACACACACCCACCACCACAAACATCTGAACACACATACACACATGTGCACTCATGAACATAAATCCAGAGATGGGTGGGTATGTCACTTCCCCAGCACCTGCAGAAAGCAGGGAGGTCCCCTCAAGTGACAGTGGTGGAGAGTCTGCCATGCCTGCCTCCTCTCTCCACCCAGAGTCTGCATGGGCCATTTCTCAGAGTCACTGAGGGACAGCAGTATCAGGAGAGGCTGGGGAAGTTGTTCAACAGGTCCTGAGGGCAGCGGGGTGAATGGGGCTGAGCAAAGGGAGGAAGAGTAGAAGGCGTGGGGAGAGGAGGGAGAGCTGGTGAGGTGTCCTGGTGGGGTGGGTGAGAAGATGGGCACAGGCAGGCCCAGGTTTTTAATCTTTTTATATCTTTATTATGAATAAGTATATACATTGTATGATCAAATCTTGTGAATGTGTCCCTGTTTCCCTCCTCTCTGTCCCCTACCCACTAGGGTACTTCCTCAGTGCGCGTACTGGATCTGTCCATAGGATGGGTGCATGAACTGCACCAGAGGGAGCCAGTTTTTCTTTTTCTTTTTTTCTTCTCCCTTGTGTATTGTTGCTGAGGGGGGCCATGTCTCTGGGAGTCTCCCCCACCATGGCTCTTACAATCTTTCTGCCCTCTCCTCCGCTCAGTTCCCTGAGTTATGGTGGATGAGTTTTAAGTCTGCTTTATTGTTGAGATCTTAAGTATCTCTGGATCCTTGTCCTGGGTTGTGTCGGGTATTGTTGGTGTCTGTCTCCATTGACCTTTCATGGGTGATCAGACTTGCTGTGGAGATTAGTCTACTGTTTGTCTCATTACCTTCTTGTAGGTTTCATTTGGGCCCTGTGTGAAGGCTAGGCACCAGGGTCTCCAGCCACTGCAAAGGAACTCCAGATGCATGCGCCACCTTGTGCATCTGGCTTTAGGTAGGTACTGGAGAATTGAACTCGGGTCCTTCTGCTTTGTAGGCAAGCGCCTTAACCGCTAAGCCATCCCTCCAGCCCTACCAGGCCCAGATTTGGCCTATGAAAGCTGCAGACTGTATGGCCACAAGGGGTCTCCCTGAGCTCTGACTTAGAGAGCCACCACACAGGTGAGAGGGCATGCCTTGGGTACATGACAATAAGGTCAACCCCTTCACAAGGTACTTTCATGTCCAAGGTCCCATCAGCTTCTCAGGGCTGGGAGCACCTGCCCACTTCACAGATGAGGAAACTGATGCCGAATACGTGCCTAAGGCCTCCGAGTGGATCCTTTCCTTGGATGCTGCCAGGAAAGGACCGTGGCGTTGCGCTGCAGCTGTTTCCCTGGGAGTGAAGCCAGCATCCCACTTCCACTCAGCTGAACCCCCACGTATACCAAGGAGCCTCAAACAGTTGGGTATGATGGGTGGTTAGTTTTCTAGATCAGGTCATGGACCCCTGAAGCTCTACTTGTGTTTTAAAAGATACATTGTGTATAGTCAACAGTGCGAACGCCAGAAGAGTTCAATCCGTGTTCGTCTCACACCAGGCTAGAGGTCACATTTTCAGGACCTTTCTAGTTTTTCTTATCCTCCTTTGTAGCTGCCTGGGCCTCATGGTCCCCTCTGAAAGCTGTTCAGGACCTGGGGCTGGCATGGCTGAGAACCATGAGGATGGTGGGTGGTGGTGGTTGGGGTGGGGTGCTCATGCCCTCACTGGAAGTTGTGCACGTGTGGCTCCCACTCAAACACTGGCTGAGGGCTGGTGCTGCTCCACTGAGACATTGTCTCAGGTGTGTGTGCGTGTGCAATGCTTTGCTGTGTGTTGATTGCCTGTAGCCCTTCCCATCGGCTGAAATTCTCGCCTTTCTGAGTGATGAGCTTTTCTGGATGACACTTTGGCGGTAGAAAGAAGAGCTTCTAGTCTTGCCTGACCGAATGAAAAGTTGGCAACTCTTATGTATATACACATATGCAGCCAAATTGTGGAGCACAGGTGTGGGTGGGACACTGAGACCCTCACGTGCTCCTCTCAGATGCACCCTACAGGCTCTGGGCAGGCTTTGGGGCCTGGGCTGGCAGGTGGATGCAAGACAATCACAAAATTTGATTGGCTACATTGAGGCACCCAGGCCACACCCAAGGCTGTGTCTGCAACCCCTGGGTGGTATCATCTCTAACTCCTCTTGGGTATTTCATCTGCTGTGGCCCCAGCTCCAAGGTCATGGAGTTTTGGGCTTTAAACACAGAACAGAATGTAGTATGCCTCTCACACTACCTGGTGGGCAATTTGATGGCAATGCCCGAGTGCCAATCCCCTCTTTCTCTTGGCTTGAGAGGTTGAGCATATGTACATGCGAATTCCTGGAGACAGAAGATCCTGATGGTCAAACAGGACATGGTAGGGGCCTGCCTGGATCATTGGTCTTTGTAGCCCAGCTTCTTTTAGGACAAATTCTAAGTGCAAACTTCAGCTGCTTCCCTGCTTCTTAAGACAGAAGAAGGGAGTGGACTGTTAGGTGATTTAACTTTGGAAACTGTAAGACACAGAGCCATTGGCCTGTCACTCTTTGTGACGTTGCCAGACACCCACAAAGTCAGCGTCCAGAGAGAAAGCCTACTTGCACAAATGAGCAATGGCCAGTGATGTCAACTGCATGGTAGGGAAGAACACCTGAGTGTCCTTCACCAGAGGACAGGTTCAACATGAATGCTAGAGATCTTGGATGAAGCAGAGTGCACCTATCTATCTGTACTGATGGATTCTTGTTTAGCAAGCTGCAAACAATGCCAGGATGGGATCCCAGGCCACGAGCTCACCAATTCAGCTAGACTAGGTATCCTCCTGTGTTCATCTCCCCAATGCTGGGATGCTGGGGGCATACCACCACACCCAGCTTTTATGTGGGTGCTGGAGAGCCAAGCTTGGGTCCTCGTGCTTTTGTGGCTAGCATTTTACCCCACTGAGCCAGCTCTCCAGCCCTATCTGTGGGACCCCGCTGAGAGGCACGGAGGACACAAGGTTAAAGGAAAGTTGAGACTAGCCTGAAACCCGATAATCTCATTCTGAGACCGGCAGGAGTTTCAGCTGTCTCCTTCCCTCCCCAAACCTCGAACCACCTGGTGGGCCCCAGGCAACCCTGATAAGTCCAGGCAATTCAAGGCCTGAGTTTACTGGAGTTCACATAATTCAGCTATAAAGTAATAACAAGGCCCAGACAACAAAGAGTCCCTCTAGCTTATCTATGCAGCTGGCCCCTGCCAATCCTTTCATGAGACATCCACAGGCCACCCTGACCCAGCCAATCCCCTTGCCTCTTATCCCCTGCCTCTCCTTTTCCCTCCTAAATAAAAATACCCTCCCAAACTAATAAATGAGCTGTTCACTGAAACTGTCTCCCAGGTGGCTATGCCTCTCAGCTCACTGCTGTCCCAAGACTCTGTCCACCCAGCTATGTGGATGAACTGGGGTGTTAGTATATAATGACCGCTCCCCCCATGGACCACACTATCTTTTCAACTTCTGTACAACCAGCACATATTACTTTGAAATAAGTTATTATTGCATAAAGGAGGGTGAGTCCTCAAGAGTGTGACCGTCTTGGGGTCTCATGATGAGCGGATAGGGAGGGAGGGTGAGCTCGTCACAGCTCATGCTCACTCAGCTTCTGCTTGATGCTTGGCATTACCCCATGGCCCTGTTAGATCTGCTGGTCCTCTTGGCTTTGGAGCTGACTTTGAAGTCTGGAATGTTCTGTAAGGTATGCAGCAGGTCCTCTATCATCCTACTGGGTTGTGGGATTCAGAGCTGACTGCATGTTGGACTTGGATGAATACTGGTTTCTGAACATTGAGTTTGTCATGTTGACAGAGAGGACATCTGGAATTTGATGGTTTCTGAGGCTAACTACCAACTTTGGGGTGGGAACTTCCATGCCCACACACCTGCTCTTCTCTCATTCCTTCTTTGTTCTCTAGATCTTCAATTCAGATCACCCTTCCCTGGTAGCCCCTAAGTCAATAACACGTGCTAGCCTGTGTGGCCCTTCCTGCAGGTTCCACCTCATTGTCCCTGGGATACACCATGCAGATGGGGCCGAAGAACACAGCTACTCTCCGAGTGATTTAACAGGATGCTTTAATGATGTATTGAGAATGAACATCGACCCCAGGTAAGAGGCGCTAAGCCGATACTTTAAAAGCACACCATCCATTTCGCTCTGATGGACTTTTCTCCCTAAATCACGTTGTTGTCGTTTTTATGACGCCGATCTAGCTATCGAGGCTACGGGACTGTGAAATGTCATATAAAAAAAAGCCAATAAGAAAAAAAATAAAATTAAGTTCCGGAGAGTGTGTATTAGCATTTCAAAAACGTTCTGGCACACGGAGCTCTTATCCTCTCTCTGTCAAGGGCCACTGGGCCCCCGGGTTCCCCAGAAAGAGACTGTGCCACAGGACACGCCAGCACAGAAGGACAGGGGTCTGACAGTGGTGAAATACATTCCAGAGGAAATCTGATAGGACCCTGGGGTGTCCCGCCTCCTCTGATGACAGAGTCTTCTTGTAGGGCCAGGCCTGTGGCTTTCAGAGTTTTATAAACTAACATTTTCTGTGTTTCTGTCCTAGAGGGAAGGTGAGGGGTGAAATCTGCTAAGGTGAGGGTGTTCAGGTGATGGGATGCAGACTGGGAATCCCTGGGGTGTCACTCCCCCACCTCAGCTCCTCTGCCCAGTGGCCTGTGAAGGCCTTGCCCTCGTTACCCAAGTTTCAGAGCCACTTGAATTGCTTGACCTGGGACTGATGAGTATATATTGTGAGTTGAAACTTAAATGTCCCTGAAAGGTGCATATGAATGATAAAGACTTGGTTGCCAGCCTGTGGGACCCTGGAAGGTAGTAAAACTGACAAGGAGCAGGGCCTAGTAGAGGGGAGTCGGGTGTTTGGCGTGAGCACTTGAAGAGGATATTGAGATCCTGCTGACTTCCTTTCTCTCTTTGCTTCCAGGCTTCCAAAACGGAAACAGGACTTTCCTACGACACGCTCCAACATGATGTACTGTACCACAGACCACAAGTGATGGAGCCAAGAGACCAAAATAAACCTTCCCTCCCTGTCAATGGATTTTTCTCAGGTATTTTGTCACAGTGATGGAAAGCTCACTAACACAGGCGTGAGCAACTGTGGCATCTAGAAAAGATGAATTTAGTAAATTCACAATAGTTTGGGTCTTCGTGATAGGTAGGCCCTGGAAGCCTGTCCACCCTTTCTTAGAGCGCAAACCTTTGGCTGCCTGAAGGATGCTATCCCTGTTAACTTTGAGCTCAGAGCTTGGCCAGAGGCCCGGCTGCACCAGGAGAAGGGACGGTGGTTATGAGGAAGACTCTCTAGGTGTCCAGGGTAACTGTGGGAATGCAATGGCTTTCTCTGGCTTTGAGCTTGGCATGCTGGGGAAGAAGAACCTGTCCCTCAACCCAGGGACAACTGCAGGGCTTTCTCTGAAACCTGTCGGAAATCTGACTTACTCTTCAGGAGCTGCTGGCTGAATGGCACTCACTGAGTTCTTTTCTGTTTTCACTTGAGAAGAGGCCTTTATAGGGCTTCCTGCAGTTTTGGTTTAAAAAGCACCAGATTGTTTGCCCGGGAAGACAGCCTGGAGGGGGCCATGGGGCAGCACAGGGCAGCCCTGCTCTGAACTTCCTGCCAGGAGCGCCTGGGGAAATATATTCAGCATCAAGTCCAAAAAGCAGGATTCTGCTCAGAATTGAAGTTCATCATTAATGAGATAGAAAATCCCTTCTGTTCTCTGTGACAGAGACCTTGAGAGTTTCTGTTAGACTGAAACACAACTTTTCACTGTTTTCATGTTTCCTTAATAACAGTCTGAAGCATAACTTGAATTTTTATGCAACTAATTATGGCTGTGACTTGGGCATGAAAGATTTATACAACCAGAAAAGAAATGACCTGTGTTATCTCGGGGCAGGCGGGGGATGAGCTGCTTCAGGAAGTTAATCAGTTTTCTAGGTCTTACTAAAGATACCTGGGTGGTGTTGGCTGGTGTGGCCAGGGCAGGAGGGAGGGAGGGAGGGAAGGAGGGAGGGAGGGACACAGGGTTCACCCTCCTCACAACTGCTTCCTGTTCCTTCACCTGGGAGAGCAGCCAGATTTGGCCTTGGGGCCAAGCAGACCTTCTATTATAACACAGCCACCAACTTGTTAGATTTAATTGTCCAAGGAAGTGAAAACACATTGAGGCTAATGGAAACAAGAGACATGTAAAAACAAAACATGAGGAGGAAACCTACCAAGAATGTTAATTCCTATGATAAGCATGAAAACAGAAGTCTCTCTCTCTCTCTCTCTCTATATATATATATATATGTATATGTATATATATATATATAATTTTTTTTGAGGTATGGTCTTGCTATGTAGCTCAGGTTGGCTTGGAACTCATCCTCCTTTCTCAGCCTTATTTTTCTTGTTTTTGGGGTGTGTATGGGTGCGTGCCTGCAAGTGTGTGAATGTGGAGATCAGAGGTCTCCCCTTCCATCTTGTTTGAGACAGGGTCTCTTGTAGCTGGCCTGGGCCTTGGAATTCTGATTTTGCCTCCCACTGACATAGGCATGTTTGGAATGAACTTGTGTCTGCCTTTACACGAGATCTGAGCTCTGGTCTCAGGCTGCGCAGAAAGCTCTTTTCACCACTGCGCAAGCTCCCCAGTCCTACCTCAACCTCCTGAGTGCTGGGATGATAGGGTTGTGCCATCTCGCCCCATGAGAGTTTGAAGGCCCGAGAATGAACTACCTGTTCCACTCTCCTCGGAGATAAGTGCTTGGCTAGGGAGGTGGGACTCGGGCAAGTAGCCCTTTTCTGATCTTCAGGAAATGCCATTTGCTTCTCTGAGTGGCAGTGAGGAGGGCATGGTGGAGCTCCATGTGTAGGGAGGTAGCTGTAATGTACGCTTAGCTACACAACTGTTTGCTGATTAATACACACAAATGTGTTCATTTACTCAGCATTATGTTTAATCATTTAATTTCGCAAGAGTTTTCAGATCTGTTAGTCATCCTAATATTCTTATTGCAACATATTACTAAGCTGTTAGTTCAATTCAATTAAAAAGTGTCATCGGAAGTAATTTATTCTATGGCTGTCGTTAAGTGGGTACCCAGATATGCCTGTGGTTTAGAGGAGTAATAACTCTTCCGATTTTATTAGTCTGTAAACCGGCATGCTGCGTTAACACTAAAGGAGACACTCCAAGTGGCGAGTGTCTCCTGGCATCCATGTGGCAGCGGCCTGTGATCGGTCGCTGACCCAGAAGAGAGCGCGAGAACCTGGACCATCTGTTTGCACTCGTCAATCTCAGGTGCCTCTGAAAACCCAGGTTGCCTTTCTAATCCCGATAATATTTGTCCCAGCACAGCCTTGAAGTCCTCCTCGGAGGGGTCATGCCAGGGTTCTTCAACCACACCACCTCCCACCGCAGGCGATGGCGGGGAGGCCATCCAACCCCACAGGTCAGGAATGTGCCTGCTGGGGAGAGGGGCTGGCTGACTCCTTGTCACATCCCAGCCTTCTAGGTGACATAACCATTTAGTTGTCTTTTTCTTTTTTATGTGGATGTGTGTGTGGTGTGTGCATGTGGAGGCCAGAGTTCGTCACTCTCCAGCTTAATTTTTGAAACAGGGTCTCTTGCTGAAGCCAGAGCTCACCAATCTGGCTAGGCAAGCTAGCCAGCAAGCCTTGGGGACCCTCTCGTCTCTGCCTCCCCAGTGCTGGGATAATGACTGCACGCCACCATGCGTGCAGCTTTACATGGTGACACAAACTCAGGTTCTCTTGCTTGTGAGACAAGCACTTAACCATTGATCCATCTCCCCAGTCCCGAGTTGCCTTTCCAGGCATATCCTTTATCTTTTCCAGAATAGTCTATACTGTCCCTGGAAATGTGACATAAACCACATGTCTACTGTACCTTTCCCAGCAGCTACATGAAACAGTCAAAATAATCAGGTAATGCTAATCCAACACTCCACTTTAACTCAATACATCACAATGTTATCATTTTGGCATGTAATCAATATAAAAGCTAATGAGATCATTTGGCCTCTTTTGCATACAAATGCAGTTTTACACTTATGGCGCATCTCAGTTTAGGCTGGCTGCATTGGTTACCATACTGGGAACGGGGATGGGGGGTGGTTGGGGTAAGCATGACCTCTAGCATCTGCCTGCCATACTGGAGTCACAGAGTCTGGGGGGCTGTGTAGGCAGGCTGTGGCTTATCTGGGCTTCTGTACCTCCTGATCAAGGGGGGAGTGACTTGGGGTCAGAATACCTACCTGAAGAAGTTGGTGGCCCTGATCTTGAAGGTGCTCTCACAGAGGTGCCCAACAGGTGGCCATCGATGACCTCTGAGGCTCATCCTGAACGAGTTTGCAGAATCCCAGCAGGCCCACAAAGCAGTGGCTTGCAGAGGAAACAGCTGCTAAGATGCTGGGGACACTATGGGACAATATGTCCTTGTGCAGCTAAGGGGAACCAAGGTCTGCCGGTGATGGGTGGAGGGAGGAATTCATTCCAGGGTTGAAGATTGATGCCGGCCAGGGAGGGTTTGTATCCTCCTCCCACCCCCAGGCCCGAGGGGCCCTTTCTGCCCTTCTGCCAGGAAATCAGCCTTGAGGGCAGCCTACTGAGTTCAGGGAGGCCTTGTCCCTAGTCTTCTGCACCTGAAGAGGAAGACTTACTGTCCCCGGGGATCAAAGTGTTCTAGGCTCATCTAGGTTTGCACTTGGAGGCCCAAGTGACCATTTTTCTTGGGCAAGCCCCTTGGCATGGTCAGGGGCTGATGGAACTGTTCACAGACATGTGCTTGTACAGGCAGGGATTGCTACTTGAGTCTGGTGACAGTAGCCAAGGGCAGTTTCTATTTCCTAGAATTTTGAGCAGTTAATCCCTCGGGTCTGTCCCCTATCTAGGCCAGCTGAGGAGCCTTGAGTAGCCAGGGACAAATAGTGAGGCCTTGCAAAATCTTAATGCCCTTCCTTGTTCTTGCAGAATGCCGTGGTTATTAATATCTCCCTCTTAGAAAAAGGGCTATCGGTGCTGTTTTGGAAGAGAACAGCAATAAAAAAGGGAAATTAAATTAGCAACTCCGTATGAGCTTCTAATCCATTAAGGTGTCTTCAACCCCATAACCTGTTAACTTAAACTCTGGCCATCCACTTAAGTGGCTTGAAGGAAATAGCAAGCAGTATTCCACCTGGCCCCGTGTGTGCCAGTCTAATAAAAGTGATTGACTGGAGCCATGTGATGCGGTGCGGAAGGAAGCAAGTGTGGGGGCTGGGTGGGTGGGGTTCGTGTGCTCAGCCTGCCCACTCGACCCCCTCAGCACAAGAGCACACACCCGAGTCTGAGAACTAGTCACATACAATTACACACATGAGGTGCCCTCTCTAGCCCCTATTAAGTAATCGGAAGATAAAACTGCATCCCTGGAAAACATCATAAAGAAATTGCTTTTAGTAACAGGAGTATGAGAAGCAACTGCTGACAGTTCCTGGGTGCCCATTGTGCTAACCCATAGGACCTGTGGCATTTGCTTGGCTCAGCGCACTAGGACAATGCGGGGCACTGTTAGAAGAATCACTAAGAATGGGGTGCTGGCAGCAGAGTGGGGGCCTCTGATGAGCTGCCCAGGGCACAAGCCCAGGTGGCTGGATGTGTATCACAAGGCTGAATCCTCACAAGCCCTACTGGGAGTTCCATTTCACAGATGAACAAACTGTGGCTCAAAGACATTGGGCCAGTGCAGGAATGGAAGGTCTGAGAGGAGAAGCGGTTTAAAACCAGAGCCCGCAGCGGGCTGCCCCAGAGTCATGCTGCGAGTGCTGATTTAGTCTCGGAAAACAGTATCATTTGTCCCATTAAATTAATGGTGTTAATTTGAAGTTTATTGTTTTTGCAGTTTGTTTTTATTTCATTTATAAATTTGTTTTAGCCTTATGGTTATAAAAGAGCTATACAAATAAGGCATATGTACCCAATTTTATGTTTGTACATATTTAACTAACATTACACGAAACATATTTCAAATCAACAGAGAGCAACCACCTTTCCCCTTAAATGGGGTCAGCACATGCTGCCAGGAGGGTAACCTTGTCCCCCAAGGTAGCACCCACAGGAGTACTCACAGCCCTACCTGCTCATAACTCTGCCCTCAGGTACTGGCTACCTGGGAGCCATGGGGGGGGGGAAGAGAAAGAGGAGCTGAGGGGGAGGGGGAGGGGAAGAAATGAGGGGAAGGGTAGGAAGTGAAGGAGGGGAGAAAGCAAGAGGAAGAAGTGGGGGAGAGAAGGAGGAAGTGTGGGGAAGAGGAAGAAGTAGTGGGAATGAAGGAAGTGGAGAGGAGGAAATGGAGGAGGAAGCTGGGGAGAGGGGAGGACATGAGGAGGAAGGGGAGGCAGTGAGGGGAAGAGAGAAGAGGAGGCTCAGGCAGGTGGCTGGCTGGGGAAAGGCCCTGAAGGAAGGAGCCTGGAAGGTGTTTCTGGCTCCCCTCCCAGCTAAGGTTCTATGTCCCTTTGCCTCAGCCCGGGAGCCTTCAAGTTTGGGAACTACATTCCCAAAGGGTAGTCATAGGGATTAAGAGCAAGGTATCCCCATTTTGTAGGCAGCTAGTCAGACTAACAGGTTCAAAAAGAATAAATATGTCTGCATGGCATTCCTCATTCTTCACGGGTCACAAGACAAGAACTTGAGAGCCACTGGCTTGGGGAGCTTTACTGATCATCGTGTGTCCAGCACGCTGACCCCTAAACTAAGCCCATGCAGAGCCAAGAAAGGCTCCATCACTCTCAACACCAGTAACAGCACCAACCCAAAGGGAACACCCAACGAGGACATGGTGGAGAGGATGCTTATGCCCCCCAAGGCTGTGTCCCTAGCTGATCTTAAACAGATGTCTTGAGATCAAAGGCCAGCTCTTCCTACCCCTACCCTCAAACCTGTTTAAAACCATCACTTATGATTCTATGCTTACTGACACCAAGCTGTGTTTCTGGCAGGAATCTTAAAGACTTGGCGAAGAACTATGTGGGGGAGCATATTTTTATAATTTCTCCAATAAGGAAAAACTCAATCAACTGCAGTGTGTTCATACAATGGACCATTATCACCGGGAGAAGGAAAGAACCTCTGCTCTAGATGAAGTTAGAAAAGGTGAATCTCACAGTCACAGTTTTGAGCAGGCACGGATGGGTCCTGCCAGGTGATTCCATTGATACAAAGCTCCGAGACAGGCTGGAGGGGTTGTGTGGCTGTTTCCTCAGAAGTAAAACATTTTCTTCTTAAGGCCCAGGGAGTAAATTAAACTTACAAGGCTCAGTAAGTATTTAAAACTCTTAAACCTTAGGACACCAGGTCCCCCACTCAAGGTTAAACATGAGTAAAAACTGGTGGGACCAGCACATGGCTTAGCTGGTTAAACTCCTGTCTAGTAAACAGGAGGTCCTAGGTTTGACTCTGATGGGTGCCTAGTTTCCTAGTGAGTGGTATATCATGTGGAAAAAACTGGTGGGAAAAAGACTCTCTCATTGGCTGAACGCCCTGAAAGTCATACAGGGAGCTTCAGGGGCACAGCTTTTGTGAGCGGTCACCTTTGCACCCATGCACCCATGTGTGGGCTTTTCAGTGATGCAGCTACCTTTGAGTCATCCATGCTCCTGTAAGTGACCCTAATAAGCTGGCATGAGAGGCAGTGTTTGATGCCCAGCCCACTAGGCTGGATAGGGCTGTGTTCACAGGAGAGGTACAAGATTGATTCAGTCTGGACTTTGGGGCTGGTATGGGGCTTCAGTGGTTTGCTGAGGCTGGATGGGGAGGGCGTGATCTTTATAGGGGAGGGGAGGTTTTGGGGTGTGTATGTAAACTGGGTCAGTACAGTAGGAGAACAATCAAGATGGGAGGAGAGAAAGGGTCTGTCTGGGCTACCCAGAGGCAGACTTCAGTGGAGCCTGAGTCCCGAGGAAAAGAACTGAATGGAACACTGAATGCTTGGGAGTGTCTAGAAGACCTCAAAGTCTGAGCAAACATTCGTAGAAGAAAAGGTGAAGCCTGTCCTAGGGGTGGGCAGTTATCCCCCAGAGTATATGGTGTAAAGCCCAGGGCCTTTTCAATAGTCAGGTATGGCCATTGGAAAGGCAAGGGCCTCAGTACTGACCCAGCACCTGTCAGAACCGAGGGTCTGGTCCAGTAAGAGTACTGTCCTGCTCCCTCTTGGGGCTGAGCCAAGCTGAGGTGTGCAAGCTGGCCCCACAGAGACCGTTGGGGATAGGGGTCTGCAGAGACTGTTGGGGATGGGGGTCTTCAGAGACCATTGGGGATGGGGGTCTGCAGAGACCATTGGAGATGGGGGTCTGCAGAGGCTGTTGGGGATGGGGGTCTGCAGAGGCTGTTGGGAATGGGGTCTACAGAGACTGTTGGGAATGTGGTTTGCAGAGACTGTTGGGAATGGGGGTCTGCAGAGACCATTAGGGAATGGGGGTCTGCACAGCGCCCCGAGGCAGCGGCCTATCCCAAGGAGGCTAGACAACTCAGGGAAATGACTGGATTATAGAGAAGTAAAGCAACGCCTCCCACTCACGCTGCTCTCTTCCCAACACTGCTCTCGTGAGGAAGTAGTTGATACAAGCGACTGAATCTTTTCATGCTGCTTTGGATCTTGCTGATGTTTTTCTTTAGTATCTCTTTAGCTTATGAGAGCAATGGGCACTTGTTTGAGAATGATGCGTCTTCAGAGACCCCGACACACTCTGTAGAAAGGGTTCATTACATGGGTGAGAAAAGGCATGCCTCTGAGCTCTAATGTGGTTTAGTGAAAATCCCAGTGCCAGGGTGGGCTCCCTCCCTCCCTCCCTCCCTCCCACAAGCCGTTGGGCCAGGAATGACCTGGAGGCCTCCACAAACCATGAAGGTTATTGCCACTGCTGTTGGTTACATGCCAGAACCAGATGGCACATGGCTATTGTGGAAAACACCGCAGACTTTGGTTGCAGGACATGGAGAAATCAGGCTGAGGCTGAACTGGAAGCTCCCTCCCTTGGCTGGCTTTCATAGTACCAGATCACCACGCAGGTTCATGGGGGAAGATTGTCGCAAACGGTCCTGCTCAGTTACCAACCCTGTGTGTCATAGTAGCCACATGTCCAGCAAGAGAAGACGCCTACGGGTGCAATAACCAACGGCTTTCTAGTTGGATTTGAAGCCTGCTCCACAGGAGGGAACTCAGATCTGGTTCTATAAACCATGGCAAAAGCCTGGGGCTGGGTAGCTCATAGAACCCAGTGGTGAAACAACTGTTATTATTACTGTTTTATTAAATGGATATGACATGCATGTCAAACTAACTTCTAAACATTTGTGTTTACATCCATAAATTTCCACCATGGTCAGTCTCAGTCTGTCACAAAGGGAGACTTCTGTTTGCAAGAAGTATACAGCAAGACCCATAAGCAGTCCAAGCTAACGGAGACCAGGTGTCTGCTGTTGTTTCATTGTGACCCAATTCTCAGCCACAGATGGAGGCCCTCCAAGGCTCAGGAAATATTGTAGAGGAGGGGGTGGAAAGAATTTAAGAGTTGAAAGAAGGGATAGTATGCTATATAGTTATTTCCCTCAAGTTGAAACATTCTCTTCTGAAGGGAGTTTCCTAAAGATCCAGGAATCACACAAACCTTACAAGGCTCCAAAACATAAGTCCTACAAATCTTATGACGCTCCTGAATTTACAAGATTCACAAGGCCCCTCCCCTAGTCTATATAAAGCAGTAACAATTGGTAGGGAGAAGAGACTCGGACCAGCTGCACAGGGATGCAGCTTTTGTGCG
Source organism: Zapus hudsonius (assembly GCA_004024765.1). NCBI lineage: Eukaryota > Metazoa > Chordata > Mammalia > Rodentia > Dipodidae > Zapus > Zapus hudsonius. The sequence goes on from PVHP010004876.1 coordinate 19,910, forward strand.
CTGTCCCCTATGCTGGGGCTGGGGGTTCAGTGATTCAGCTGCCTTTAAGTCATCTGTTTTCTATAAGTAACCCTTTGCCCAAACTCCTGGGAGTAACCCCAATAAACTCCCTGGCTCACTACGTTAGACTAGGGTGGAATCTTTTTTTTTTTTTTTTTTGGTTTCTTGTCGGTGCCCTATCTGAGGTGAATAGACGTTTCTTTATGTCTCCCCGGGAGAAATCACACAACACAGGAACAGTCTCTCTAAAGTCTTAGAAAAGCAGGAAAATCATGCTCAGAAGGAGGCAGAGTTTGGTGACTGGAGGGGACAGGTGGATAGGGACAGATAAGAGGGGGCCTAGAGTGTCGAGTGTTCCCTGGGGTAGTGGCAACTTAAGGGTGCTCATGTCTCTTTCATTTAGCTGGATGGTTATCTGTGTATGTTACTCTTCCTTTGCAGTTTTTAAAAATGACTGAGATATATGAGTCACAAGGCTATGCAGTAAGTAAAATATATGTAGAGAACAGAACTCTCACCGGCCTTTCCTGAACACCCTGGGAGGAGCCTGTGTGAAGGTGAGGCACCTCTAGGCCTGGGCTGCCTGTTGAGGTTGAGCAGCCCATGAATGAGACTGAATCTGGGGAGATCTTGGGGTCCCTGTGCTTTCTCCCCATCACACTGATTTAAGACTTAAGCCATTCTGAACTACTGTGGAAGATTCAAGGATGAGGCAATTAGTACTGATATGACACTAAAGAACAACCATCCTGGGGGTAGGTAGGGGTCCCTTGGGATGCTATCCATGTGACAAGGGATTGTGCCACCCTCAGCCTGTTCCTGTGGTCAGAGATTTGCCCTTCTCTGAGTTTAGTCCCAGGGTCTGGACCATGCATCCTCACCACATACCTTCACAGAAGGGAAAATTGATTCCAAGGATCATGAGAGGTTTGTGGGGACCCTCCCAGGGGCACCTCATTGAGTTGATGGTGATGCTTTGCAGTCCAAAGTGCTGCTGAGCTGATGTAATTGGAAACATCAAGAGGATCCTCCCCACACGGTAAGAAAGCCACAGGGGCCAGGCACCCCAGCTTGTCCCGAGCTTTGCTTCCGAGTCTGACATGACATGTGTGTCAGAAGGGAGCCTGGCATATACAGGGCTCTGGCAACCTTGCTGGGTTCAAAGCTCAAGGCCCTGGACTTAGAGCCAGGCATGGTGCTGAGCATCCCCCCCCCCAGAAACGCTGTAATGCACATATTACACAGCTCTGGCCTTTTACCAGCCCAGCCAACAGCTGCTACTGCGTGGTTTTAATTCAGGTGCTGCTATGATGCCGGGGGTTCGCACAGAGAGCCAAGGTGTGTTCTTTAGGTCTGATATCTGTCTATACTCAGTACTTAGGCCTGGGGCCTGGTGATGATGTCTGCAATCTAGGAAGGCAAGGAGTGGACCCACATGGAATGTGGGTGACACAGAGAGACACCAAATACAGAGGTGGCCAGAGGAGAGGAAGAGAGGACTAGCAGAGTCCTGGGAAGTCCGAGCTAGGGCAGAAGACAGGCATTTTACACTAGCTTCCTGCCAGGGGCCACCTCTTTGGGGCCAAAGAGTGTGGAATGATGTCCCTATTCACGTTAACTGGGACCTTGGAATGTGACCTTGTTTGACCAAAGGACCTGTGTGGCTATAGTCCCTCAAGGATCTGAAGACAGGCCCACCCTGCACCCAATGCCATATTCCCTCGAGGGAAGGGGATCAGAGGAAAGAAGGCAGCTGTGTGAAGGTGAGGCCAAGCTCAGGATCACTGAAAGCTCACAGAAGCTGGCAGAGGCCCGAGGACCCCTCCTGGAGCCTCTGGCCCTGTCCACACTTTGATTTCTGACTTTTGTCTCTGGAACTGCGAGAGAAGAAATGTACACTGTTTCAAGTCACGTTGCAGGCATTTGCTATGACACCTCTAGGAAAGACCTACAGTGCTATTTGTGAAGTTCAGGGGAGCAAGTCAACCGGTATCACTCTCCAGACCTGCAAGTGCCCACCTGCTTTGACCCCTGGCCAATCACTTCAGGGTCCATAGCTCCAGCCACAAAAGTATGAAGTGGAGGTGGGCCTGGGGAGGGGGAACTTGAAATAATACCAGGTAAGGCCCAGTGCAGCCTGCATTGTTCAGGGCTGTGAGCTCTGAGCCTGCTTCCTGGCATGAATATTCCTGACCCAGCTATTCCTAGCTGCACAGGGTGCCTGGCACTTGGGAAGTGGACTGGGCCAGCTCAGCGAAGACAGCATGCAAATCCTCCCTTAGCTGCTCCCAGTACTGCTCCTGACTGGGCAGTTCCAAGTGTCCCTCTCCATCACCAAAGAGGATGCCACCAACCAGAATGGCCCCAAGGTCAAGGATTTTGGCCGAGGAATCTCTCTCCTAGTATTTTCTCCCAGCAAGCCTAAGGCAGAGCCTGCCAGCCCATGGTCCCACCTAGAGCTGCAGGGTGGCCCCTCCCCCCTCCTCTGTGGACAAGGGCTGCTCCCCTGCAGCTCCCAGCTGTGCTGACCTGTCTGCAGTCCTGACTCTAGCAGGTCCTCCCACCTCCAGGACTCCTGGCTGGCTCCCTCTCCTCCCAGCTCTCTCCATTAACACTGTGCCTCAGAGAAGGCCTCATCTGTCCTTCCCCTATCTTGAGCTTTTCTGTCTCTCTCCCAGGAAGACTGCAAGTTCTCAAGGTGGAACCACATCTGTTTCTTGCTTGACACAGCAGCCTCTCATGCCTGACACATGGAGCATGCTGGGTGAACCCGTACAATGTTCCCTAGCACTCTCCTTTGGCTGAGATCCTGGGCCTGGGGTGCTCTAAATTAACAGAAGGTCATGGGTCTAGTGGCCTTCAGGGGCCTCTGCTATTGCTAAGACCACCTAGATCTAGGAACGTGTCTCTTAAATAGGGCCGGGGAGATGGGGTGGGTACTTGTGTTGCAAGTAGAAGAACCTGAGTTTGATGCCCAGAACCCACATTACAACCACACTTATAATCCTTATAATCCCAGCACTGGAGAGGTGGATCCCTTGGGCTCACTGCAGTCTGGCCTACTTGGTGAACTCAAGTGAGAGACTGTCTCAAAATAGGTGGGTGATGTCACGTGAGGTTGTCCTCTGGCCTCGACATGCACACACACATCTACATGCATGCACACACATGGATATACACATGTACGCACCTGTGCCCTGCATGGATACAACACATACATGTGTGCGCACACACATACAAAAGAAAATGTCACTTAAATAGGACCAGCATAGGATATAAAAAAATCAAAGAGCCAGAGAGATGGTTCAGTGGTTGAGGCACTTGCCTGCAAAGCCTAACGACCCGGGTTCAATTTCCCAACACCCATCTAAAGCCAGATGCACAAGATGGCACATGCATCTGGAATTTGTTTGCAGTGGCTGGAGGCCCTGGCACACCCATTCTCTCTCTCTCTCTCTCTCTCTCTCTCTCTCTCTCTCTCTCTCTCTCCTCTCTTTGCTTGCAAATAAATAAAAATCAATCAGAGCTGATGTTCCCTGAGAACCCTGCCTTGGCCCCTGTACGCCCTTTTCCCACATTGTCTTCTCAAATTCTCAGAGCATCAATAACTCCCATAGAAAGAACTCAGATAGAAAACTGAGGCTCAGAGAGGCACAGCACTCCAGCTCTGCAGGATCTCTGGGCTGATCTCCCTCCGGCTGCTGTTACACAGAGACTTTCCTGAGATTTGGCCTGAAAACAGGAGCCACCAGAGAATCAACAGGGCTTCCCACACAGTAGGACTAGAGGCTGATGGGAGGTGGCAAGAGAGGGGTTTTCTTGTGAGCTGTGTGGGTGCTTGCTGACTCTGGGGCCAAAGGGTTTGGATTAGGGCTCTGGGACTGAGTGGTGGCCAGGGTGTCACTACATGACTTGCTTCGAGCTGCATCTTGGATCAGCTTCTTGGCTCCCGGACTAGGGATCAGCCAGACCTTGGCCTGGCAGGTGTGGGAGCTAGTTAGGAGGAGGAGCACCCATCACTCCTGTGGGCTTCAGGAAAAGCAGGTGAGTCAGGCCAGAAAGCTGAAGATGGAAGTGTGAAACACGTCGCTCTGCCTCCTCTAGGTTCCTCAAGAGCAGAAGACTCTGGAATTGAGTCTTAAAGGAGTTGCTGCCAGTGGGGAAGGTTGTAGCTAGGCAAGGCATTCAATGAGAGGCGGCAATGGATGCCCATGGGAGACAGCCAGGCGGCCACTAGGTATGCGCTGAGGGCATGGGGGAAGCTCTTGATATCTTTGGGCCCCAGAGAAGTCACCCTGTGTGTCCTGAGGTAGGGAACTTGCAGCCATTTGGGGGAAAGGCTCACAGCTGCATTGTCAAGTTCTGATTAGCGTTTATGGAATAATTGAAATATGTAATTAGAAAATTCGAGATATATTGTAATCCCATTAACAGCAGAACTATTCCTTGCATCCGAGGCACAGTAGCTTTTCTCGTGTGTGTGTTTGGGGGGGGACCTCTGCCTGGAGGATAACAGCTATCCCGTCCCTACTCATGAGGGCAGGTGGCTGATTCTGCCTGTCCACTCTGGGATTGGGATATTGAACCAGGTGGTGGTCATCCTAGCTTTAGCCCTTGGATTTCCTGTTTCCCAAGTAGCAAAGAGTCTATCCAGATGATGATCCAGTCAAGCAACACTCAGCTGACATTTGCTTCTTAAGACCATCACTGACACTTGTCATGCTCTTACATGTAATTTGGGAACAGAGTGGTGTGGACTGTGTATGAACACAAGATGGGGTCCATGGTATGACAAGGTGTGCCCCAGCCAAGTAATTTGGGAGTCCCCTAAAGGTCTGTTACAGGAGCCTCTGCTGGAGCCTTGGGACCTCTGGGCCCACCTTGGGAGTGAGGTTGTAAGTGCATATGGGGTGCTCCCCCATGTTCTAACAGAGCCCTGGTGTGCTTTGAGGGTCTGGCTCCATGGGGTCAGGCCTTGGCTGTCCAAATGTTGGAAAGAATGTGAGCCTAGCCTTAGAAGGATTTCTCTGCTGTAGAATGACAAAGAAAACAAGACAAGTCATCAACACACACACATTAGAAGTTTTCTGCAAGGTCTGGATCTAGGACACAGCCTGCCCTCAGTTTCTTGCCTATTTGTTCATCCCAAACGTGCTGGACACTCTTCCCTATTCTCCTGGGGGGGGGCAGGTCCCCAGGGAGAAGCAGGTTCTAGGTGCTGCTCAGAGGGGATCTGGAGGCAGGCCCTGGAGACATTGGCCAATGGGTGCAGATGCACCTGCAGGGTGCATATGGATACCTCACCTGTGGATGTGTGCGGTCTGCATGGGCCTGGGGCTAGGGGCCAGGAGCAGGAGAGGGTACATGACAGGCAAGGTATGGTTAGCACAGATGTGAGTAGGACTGCTAGGCGCTGGCCCTCCCCCACCCGGAGTCATCCCTGTCCCTTCAACTCCAGGCATCTTCCAAGTCTGCATTCCTAGGTCAGACCTCTGCTGATCAAAACACTGCTTCCTTCAAAGCAAGCCAGCCAAGTTGTTAAAAATACCACCTGCTGAGTTGGAGTGACATCCTTTTTCTGAGTCAAAGACAGGTGTCCCTTGGATAGGAAGCAGGACTGGACACAACCTTGCCTTTGGCAGCTCTGCAGTTGTGACCTGAAGCTGTGGGTAGAGCCTACCTGCTGGGCTGGCCTCTTCCCCAGCACAACCACGCTACACTGTCTCCTTTCTCCACCCGGGGACAGAGAGCCCAGCACAACTCGGCCAATGCCAATAGACACTGCTCAGTAACTGCTCCAGATTCAGCCTAGGGCACTGCCAGGGGAGCTTTGGAAGGCTCTGTGTAGTGAGCACCAGGTGATGGGGGGGTGTTTGGAAGCAGCTCCCAGCAGCCCCGAGTGGTCAGCTTTGGCCCGGATGCTGGCCCGACTTTATGCCTGGCCAGTTCTGGAGGGTCAGGGAGAGCTATGAGAAGTTCACTTGTGCTCTGACCATAAATAGGCAGGGCTCTTTTTGAAAGAGAGAAAGCACAAACTGTGACCAATGCAGGGAAAGAAGACAGGAACGGAGCCACTAGAGCTCTGTGATGAAGGCTTCAGCTCTGAACAGTGTCTTGGCAGAATGAGAGGACTGAGTAATTCTGGAGGGAACAGGAGCCAGAGGTCATCTGCTAGGACCCCAGGGCTCTCCCCAAAGGCTGCCTCCAGCTCCCAAGGCTCCTTGGCCTGAAATATCACCGCTACCCCTGCTATGGGGAGGACCTGAACTCTTACAGCTTCCCTCCAACATTGGGAAGTCTCATTTCCAGGGCCTCCCATGGCCTCCCACGGGTCTCCTGCAGATAGCTCACTTGCATCTTTGTTCGGTGGACTCGGAGTCAGCCACACAAGGCTCTCTGGCCTCTGGCATGTTAGTTACTGAGGCTCACTCATGAGGTCACAGCCCCCTGGCAACTCTGGCTGCTGCACCTGGCATAGTCTGAGGTTGGGGACACCACAGCTGCTGAAGAAGGGGCTGGCTGGAGGCTCCCATGCACCCCCAGTATGGTCCTGTGCTTGGCATGTCCAGGAACTATGTCTAAACTGTCACAGTTTGTCCCTTGGGTTCTCAGTGCACGCAGGGTTGACCACAAGCCCCAGCACAGGGTCTTTGGAAAGGAGCTGGGTCAGTAGCCCCATTACTCAGGGCACCAAGAACTCTGCTTGGTACCCAGCCCTACAGTGGGCATCTGAACACATGGAGCTTGCAGTCTCAGTGTGTGAAATGGTCATGTCACCAAGAGACAGCAAGTGTTCCTGGTGGAATATTGTATGGTGCTAAGGAACCCGGATTCCATTTTCAGCTGTACCACTTAGTGTCTTCACGACTTTGGACAAATTCCTTAGCCTCTCTGTTCCTCAGCTTCCTCCTCTATAAAATGGGCATCTTTATAGGATTGTTGGCCTAGCCTTCCTGAGGGGATTTAACACGTGGAAAGTATTTAACATTATGCCAGGGTTGACAAATACTTGTCAGCTGGCATTAGTGTCTGAGCGAGAAAAAGGACGCTGGAACTTTGGGAGACCTCCCCTGATCTTCACATTCATGTATGTAAATAAAAACTTGTCATGAACCTGCATACTAGGAGGAAAAAATAATGACATCAAAATAGAGAGACTAGTTGGAATGAAGGGTTTCAGTGGAGGGGCACTAGGAAGGTGGTGGGGGTTTATTGTCTATATTTATGGAGGTTGTTAACAAAAAGTTAAAAAAAACTTGACATGTAATTTTTTTTTCCCTGAAGAAATCTTGTTTCTAAGAAGCACGTTTTGGACACATACCCACCTACTCTGAGTTAATCACATCTTCAGTCTTCCAAAAACCTTCCTCACCCTCAGGCTATGGCTCCAAAGGCCTTTAAGAACTCCAACTTATGAACTATCAATAAAGTGCTTCTTTGTAAGCAAGAGGACTTCAGCTTGATCCACAGGACCTGCATTTTAAAATGCCAGGCGTGCCAGTGAATAGCTGTCACCCTATCCCACACACACACACACTGGGGAAGGGGGCTGGGGATCTCTGGATCTTGCTAGCCTAATTATAGTGAGCTCCAGGCCACCGAGACAATGTCTCAGAAAAGGTGGATGGTGCCTGAGGATTGACACCTGAGGTTGTCCCCTGGCCTCCATGCACTCCTATACACGTGCACACAGACTTGCATGGATGTACACACACGTGCGACACACTTTCATAGATCCACACACACGTGTTTCTGCAACTCACTTGCATGGATCATGTGTTTGTACACACACTTTGCATGGATCTGCACACATGTGTGCACCCCCCACCTATGCTCATGCTGCACTTCTGGCTGCTAGTGGAGACAATTTGCCCTCTTTTGCTCAAAGTACCTGGAGTGTCTGTAAGTCAGCAGACACACGGATTGCCATGGTGCAGCCCTCGGCCCGCATTCTTCCTCCTTATTTGGGGCTTGAACAGGGCATTTTCCATCTCCAAAAGGAAAACCTAATTTGAGGCGTATTGATTTTCGATATCTTTCCATCTCTTTCACTTAGACTGCGGGCAGCCCGGTGTTGTCTGGCTGCTATTTCTGCACTTCAAAGGGCTGGACTCTGTGATTTGGGACAGAAAGCTTGGCTTTATGAGCTCTATTTTACAGAGATGCCAGGGCTGTGATCCAGGATGTCACAGCTCACCTGGTGCTGGTCTGGGAGGAAGTTTGGGTGGCTCTTCTCCCAAGACCCAGGGGTGGGATCCTACCCTTCTTGATCCTGGTGCTACCTCTCACCTGAAGGCGGGCTTTGGTCTCTCTGTTCTGGCTGACCTTGCCAGAACAGTGGTCTCCCACCCTTCTTGCCTGTGCTCCTTGTTCTGAGATCACTGGCGCTCCTTGGTGCCTGACACCGCTCCTCCAGCAACTCACTCCAACCACCATCCCTTATAGGTGCCATTCCACTATCAAATGCCACCTCCTCTGAGGAGCCTTCCAGGACTACTGTTCCACCTACCCTGTATCAAGCTCCCTCTGCAAAGCAGGGGAAGGACTGTGTGGTATGATGTTGGACTTGTCTGGCCTTATTCCAGCCCTGGTACTGCCTGACCTCAGCCACAGCACATGTAAGGACAATGGGATGGTAAGGGCACCTTGTTTGAAGACTGAACAACAGACAAGATCATAGTGCCAGCAAAGTGAAGAACAGTGTTTATTTTTCATATGCATGCTGTCGTAGTCAGCCACACGCTGCTGGGATGAATCTCCAAACCAGGCACAGTTTGGGGGAGGAAAGTATTTATTAAACTAACAAATCCAGGGGAAGTTAAGGAAAGGTTGGCCCCCTTTCACAGATCCAAGCAGAGACAGAGGCCCAGCACCTCCAAAGCAAGCAAGCACACTCTCACACACCGTAACTCACAAAACAACAGGATTGCCAGATGGGTTCAGCTGCTCTTTTGCAAATGTATCCCTAGAATTTTGCATCCAATTTAGAAATACCTCAGGGCCAGAACCTAGGAAGCCAGGCCAAAGTGACACCTCCTCCAGCCAGAAGGCTGGAGACAATTCACAAATATAATAAACACAATTATAATTATAATAAATTCACAATTATAATAAATTCTATTGGGGGCCATCTATTCAAACGATCACACATGTGTATGTGGTGTGCATATGTGTATGCATACCTGCAGGTACATGGGTGCACATGCATGTGTGTGTACATGTGTAGAGGCCAGAGGTCTTCTTTGGTCACTCTCCCCTATTTAGTGAGGTGGGGTCTCTCATTTGAACCCAGAGTTCACTGATTGGCTAGTCCAGACAGCCAGCTAGCCTCAAGGATTCCTTGTCTCTGCCTCTCATATACTGGATGACAGGCAGCCACCACACCCACCTGGCATTTACATGGGCACTGGAGATCCAAACTGGTCTTCACACATCTTGGGCAGAGCTCTGGGGCCCCTATGGTAGGGAACCAGTCCTTGGGTCTGGGTTTGGGTCTGCCTGGGTCTGCCTAGGCCTGACTCCTGTCTTCTTTCTGTCTGACAGACAGGTGGCTGCTTCTCTGTATGGTGTCACTTTCATTATCCCCAAGAACGAGGGGGAGGAGCTCCCCTAGTCTAGGGCTCAGACACTCAGGTGACAATGCACTGAGCTTTCAAGAGCTTCCCCTTGCTCTCCACCTGTCATGGGGACAGGCGATGTTCCCATGGAGCAGTCACTGGTGGTTGTGGCCTGGCTTTATCTACCTGTCCATGTGGAAGCACTGGCTGTCTGCTGTGGTCTGAATGTGAAATGTCCCCCTAGCTCATTCTTGGAGGGCCTGGGCCTCAGCTAATGGTGCTGCTTTGGGAAGCTGGGGAACTTTTAGGACATGGGGCTCGGTTGGTGGAAGGTCAGTAGAGGTGGACCTTTGAAGGTTCTGTCTACTCCTGGTTCCCATCCCGCTCTGTTTCCTGGTCTGCTACATGCTCCCACCACCACGAACTCTGCCCTGCTTTCCTTGCCAGGATGGACTGCACCCTCTGAAATCACAGGTAAGGCTGTCTTTCCCCTTGCAAATTGGCCACAGATATAAACCTGCCCAGGAACCAGCCCCAGCCCCAGATACTGGATCCATACCCTAGTGATGAGCGGGAGGTTTTAGTTCTGGCATGGCGCACAATTATTTATTGGTCTCTCTTCAGCTGTCAATGTACTTGATGGGAAACAGAAATGGAGCAATGGCTTCGAGAGCAACAAGAATTTTGTTTCAATCGCATTTGTATTCAAATGGACCAAATAAATTCCAGTGCCTTCTTGAATATTCTAGGAGTGATGCTTGAGCGTTCAAAGGGTGCTACTGGTCCTCTGTCCCCGAGAGCCGCCAAGATGAAAAATGAAGCTACAAACAAGCCTTTGGCAGTCAATCTAGTCAACAGCCGTGCAGGTGTGACACCTGGAGGGACCCTGAGGTGCCCCTGCTCCTGGCTGTGTGTGCCCCCTCGAAAAGGCAGCTTGGTGATTAATTATCGACAGTCACAGCCCAGGACTGGGAAGAAGACAGAAAATAAACAAGAGGCATTTTGATCTCTGCAGGCATTGGGCATTGGGCATCGGGTGCGAATTAGGCGAGGCTGTTGGTTGCTCACGGTCACAGAATGGTTAGTGTTGCCAGTTATCAGCACCCACGACCTCCGCTTAACTCCCTGCCACAGCACCCCAGAACCTGGTGGGATGGAGCTGGGGGGGGGCAGGTGGGAGGTGAGCTCCTTGTGTGGAAGAGGGACAAATGTCCCTGTCTCCTGACTCTAAGGTGGAGCTGGCATTTCCACCTGTGTGACCCCCATGGTGCTACTTTCTGAAGGGCCATAGATCATGGGTGGATGAAGTGCCAGGCACTGTCTAGCCCTCCGCTGGGAGTGCTCACTGGCATCAGACAAAGCAGGCGTCACAGGGGCTGGAGGAAGGGAGGCCTCAAACATGGCCTCCATGGACTCCTCACTGTGCTCAGTGGCCATGATGGGCATTCCAGGGGACAGATGTCCTTAGCTGCAGGGTGCCCACCCGCCTTTCATCAGTGGTCTGCTTGCACCTGGGGAATTCATCTAGCCTTCTTTCTTTCAGTATAGCTCTCTTCAGTACGGACATGCCAAGGTGATGGCTGGGGCCAGCAGGCAGGCCCGCCAGGCTTGCCAGAGTGGGTGTTCACTCTAGCCACGCCTCCCAACCTGGTGGTCTCAGCCTGAAGCTTACATCTCCACCTCCTCCACTGACTTCATCTGCTTACAAATGAAGTCAACAGGAAAGGGTGACAATACGCTAAGAGGCAGATCCTGGAGGCAAGGATGGGGAGTTCAGTTAAACAAGTGTGTGGTGGCCACAGGGAAACCACACAGATGCCAGGGGTTGCTCTGAGGGAGCAGGGGCCTGCCTGGAGGAGAGATGCCCACCAGGATCTCACGCAGGCCTCCTACAGTCAGGATTTTAAAGTTCACTTTTAGGCTCGTTTATTCGTGCATGTCTATGCATGTTGGAACATGGGTGTGGATATGTATGTGCGTGCGCGCGTGCGTGCGTGTGTGTGCGTGCGTGCGTGTGTGTGTGTGTGTGTGTGTGTGTGTGTGTGTGTGTGTGCATGCATGTAGAGACTAGAGGTCAATGTTGGGTGTCCTCATTTGCTCTCTACCTTATTTTATTTTTATTTAATTTTTTGCAAGCAGAGAGAGACAGAATGACATGGGCATTCTGAAGCCTCCTGCCACTACAAACGAACTCCAGACACACGCGTCACTTTGTTGCATCTAGTTTTATGTGGATACTGTGGAATCAAACCCAGGGTGTTAGGCTCTGCAGGCAAGTGCCTTAACCGCTGAGCCGTCTCTCTAGCCCTTTACCTTATTTTTTAAGATGGAGTCTCTTACTGAGCCTAGAGCTCACTGATTGGCTGGGCAAGCTAACGAGTAAGCACTAGGGATGCTCCTGTCTCTACCTCCCCAGCAGTAGGGTTACTGGCATATGCCCCCATGCCCGGCAGTTTTCCATGGGTGCTGGCAATCCAAACTCAGGTCCTCATGCTTGAAAGCAAGCACTTAACCCAAGTCACCTCCTTAGTTCTGGAAGTCAGCAGGTTTTATTGGACGTAGACATACTTGTTCATTTCTGTACAGTCCACGGTGCTTTTCACCATACGTTAAATAGTTGGGATGGAGACTTTACAACTTTCAACCTGAAATCTCTTCTGCTTCCTGGTCCTCTAAAAAGAAAGCGTCAGGGTTGGAAGGAGAAGAGGTGGCTGGTGAGAGGAGGGAAGAGTGTCTCAAGCCAGGTCAGTGTGGGACCAGGTCTGCAGAGAGGTTCAATTGGATGAGGACCCAGGGTGTCTGTTGGTCATGCCCCCTGTGAGCCTTACCTTCCTCTTCTCTACAGGTGTGTGGTGGAGATGGCCAGGGCAGGGGACAGGCCACAGAGGGAAGAGTTGGGTTAGGACCATGAGGCAAAGGAGAGGCAAGCCTTTGAAGATGCATGGCTATTTTGGGAGGGAGAGGAACACAGACAGGAGAGGCCCTAGGCCAGACAGGAAGTCCTGAACCTTTTCTGATCAGCCTCCCAGTGTGCCGTCCTCAGTAATTACAGTCTAGTCTATAGACGTGGCTTGAGGTGTGGAGGACTGTAGTGGGGAGCAAAGCTGACCCTTGGGGTCATGCTGTCTTAGCATTGGCCCAGCTTGGACCAATCCCATGTTTCTTTGCCTCCTATACCCTACCCAGCCCTTCCAACCCAAGTCTACTGAGCTGGGGCTCTGCCATGCTAACTGCTTTCATTAATGGCTCCTGTCCCTTCATCCTAGGCTCTGCTGGTTTCTTAATCTCCTGTGTGGTCCCTGACTCAGCTCAGGCAGGGTACCCTCTTCACCAGGCCCCTGCCCTGCCTTTGTGTGCCCTCCAAGATAGGCTCTGGGAATCTGAGCCCAGAGGCCCCTCCAGACCTAGGCAGCCTCCAGCCTCTGGGGGCTGGGGGTGGGATGAGACCATCAGATTCATCCCAGTGGTACCACAGCTAGCCTGTGGACAGAAAAAAAAAAGGAAAAAAAAGTGTGAAGTTAAGTAGCAAACTCATCACTCGACACTCTCCCGTTCCTGGGATGAGACGATTCCCATTAACAAAACACCTTCATTTCCAGAAAATCCATGTTCACAGTGTGCTCAGTAGAGCCTGCCACCACAAGTTATGATTTATCTTTTATTATGAGGTGAAAAGAGACAAAAAAACCCACACTAGAGGAAAAAAAGCCCACTGACTCTTTCCAGCAACTCCCAAGGAGTTTGATTTAAAGGGACATTGTCATCTTTAACGCTTTCATGCAGAGGAATTAGAGACCACCACGGTAATTTAGAAGCTGCTGATTTAGGGGAGCCTTCCTGGTATGGCTCTACTGTATTTTCCTTTTTATGGTTCCAGAGAGTATTTTCTGAGAGATAATAATGTTGGGTGATATTTCTCCTTTGTCATGTGGAGACCCGAGAAGAAAATTAAAATAGGTCCTTTCTCCTCCCCCACCCCCCCAGGCCAGGCTGTGGCCCGAGAAGGACTGTCACGGGCCACCTCCATCCACTTTATCTTCTTGTGACCTGACTCTGCCTCTTGGTGCCCTTATGCCTGTAGCACCCTTGGGAACCAGGAGCGTGGAGAATAACCTTTTGCTTTTGGTTCCTTGAAGTCCTGACTCTACCTGCTCAACTGTTACGAGACAGTCTCAGAATTTTGGTGCCCTTTTCTGCTCCCATGCTGGCCTGTGAGCTCATGTCCTCGACTGTCTCCTGAGTCCTCCAGCCTTAGCCCTTCTAGTGACCTCCCAGGGGACTTCTCAGTCCATCCTCTGCCTCTGGCCACCTCCTATCTGCTTCCCTGGCTCCCTTGACAAGCCCCCAACTCTATGGCCTGGCCTGAATCCAGCCTATGTGTTTACCTAACCCACATCTCTTTCCTCCAGCAGGAATAGCTGGACCACATTTCCCTGAATCCTTTGCAGTCAAGTGTGTCCTGAGAATTGTTCACAAGAGCTTGCTGAGAGTCAGAACCCTTCCACCAGATCTGCTCTCTCTGTCCTCGGATGCAAGGGGTCCAATAAAGGAATCCCAGGCCACAAAGCTGGAGACACCTGGGTCCCTATGTGGCCACAAACTCAACACTAGTATCATATTCTTACATAGGGCTGGGGAGATGGCTCACTGGTTAAAAGCGCTTGTTTGCAAAGTCTGCTGGCCAGGGTTCGAATCCCCAGAACCCACATCAAGCCAGGTGCACAAAGTAGTACATTCACTCAGAGTTCATTTGCAGTGGCTAGAGGCCCCGGTACAGCCCTTACTTAATCTCTCTCTCTCTCTGTTGAATAAATGATAAACCTGTGCCACATTTCGCCTCTGCCATGTGATGTCGGGCTTATTTGTGACTGCAGTTCACCTTTCTGATGGACACGGGGCCCTGCTCTGGCTCCAGAGCTCCTGACTTCCACCCTCTTCTGCAGAGTGGACACACTGGGTGGCCCTCGCTCGATCTCCCATCTGCACTTGTGCGGGTTCTTCTCGGCCTGGCCTGCCTTTTCCCCACACCCACTCCCTCTCCATCTCTGCTCAGATGTATGGCACCTCCTCTCAGTCCCAGGAGGTCCTTCTGCTGACTGTCTTATGAATGTCTGGCCAAGTTGTTTATGTCAGGCATTTTGTTACAGCAATACAAAATCTGACATGATCATCTGCTGGCTCTGTCGGTACACACCCCATTTCTGATGACTGCAGATAATTCACTCCCCCTTGTCTTAATACTTGGTGATTTAAACCACGTTCCTTACTCTGCCAGCTCCTTGCCACACAGGCGCTCACTCCTATGCCCATATCCTAAAGTCTATATATTGTCATTAGCGGTAATGGCAGTGAAAAGTCTTACCTTCAGGCATCTCTGACCATCCTCCACGTCTAGTTTCTACTTCTTGTGTTCTGTCTCCTTTAATAATCCTTCAGCCCTACTGAGACCCACAATCTACAGACCAACCATTTAAGTCATGGCATCACTGTCTTCCTTCCCATGTACATACCACGGCATTTAATTTTGTTGCTGTCTTTAGGATCTTTCTGGAATCTTGATGTCTGTGGACACCTATGATCTTTCTGGAATCATGACTCTTGTGAAAACCTGGGTTGTGGCCATTGTGTTGGTTAATCTTCATTGTCAACTTGACTGGGTCTAGGTTCATTATGGAAATGACGAGGATGTTTCCAGAGGCGGGAAGACCTACCCTGACAGTGGATGGCATTAGTCTACTGAGTTCACCCACTCCAGACATCACACCTAGTCTTACGGAATGGCTGGAGTGTGTCTCCCTAGTGACTTCAGGATAACATCCATCCCTTCAGCACCAGATTTAGATGGTCCTTACGGAGGAGACCCCTGAACTGCTATATTTACATCTTGCTGTCTGCTGTGTTTAATGCTCCACTCTGTGGGGTTCTCTGTTTGTGTGTGGGCCTCACTGTGGTTGAAGTTCCACCACCATGAGGAATCTTGTTTGGAAGCTCACGGAACGGGAACCTCTATGCCCCAAAGCCAATGAGTGAGTGCTGCTTCCAGGGTTTGGGGTGACGAGAACACTGGAAGCTTAGGTGTGGGCTCTGCAGTGGATGCCTTCGAGGTGACCCCATGGGGCATGCCTGACTCTGACTGTATCAGGCTGTTCTCCAGAACCGAGGACTGTGCCTTAGGGCCCGGTCCATCAAAGGCTTTTGGAAAAAAGGCTCTCTCTATGAGTCAGTGAGATGATTTTTCATGCCAAATAGTATCCCCCAAAACTGATTTTGCACTAATGTGTTGGATTCCACACATGGGATTGCAAAGCATTTTGCTAACGTGTATTAATTGAGTTTTACAACATCTCTGACAGTCGGAGGAAGAAGCAGTCTGTCCCGGATTAAGGAATGAAAAGGAAGATTCAGCTAGGCAAAGACAGCTGGCACAAACCCCGGGCTGCCAGCAGCCTGGTGGAGGATTCCTGCACCTGTCCTTCAGCCCACGTGGAGACTTTCCTGAGACACCATGCTTCATCCCAAACCCGTGGTCTGCTGGTCTCCAGTGGGGCACCATAGGCAACTTACTTATCTGTGCCTTGGGCTCCTTCCGTCTACATGGAGAATCACAGTATGCTCTATGTAGGTGAAGGCATAATGACTGTGATGATCACAACCCATGTCTCTCTGGGTACTGGCACTGTCCACAGCTTCCAGTGACTCCTGTGCACCTGCCCAGCCCAGTGCCCTGTATCCCCACGGCTAGGTGTGTGTGTGTCTAGGGCTAGGCACATGCTTGCCACACAGGTCCAGGCCCACCTGGGATTCAGTCCCCAAGCCCTGTGCTTGCTCTTCACAGGACAGACTGAGAGGGTGTCTTACCTTTTGGCCTCTCTAAACCACAATGGAAAAGAAGAAATGATCTCGGGCTTCGCTTCATGTTCCGTGGGTTGTGAGAGCACGCACATGTCTATTTCACGTAACTTGTGCCATGAAATGTCATCTCCAGGGTTCATGCCTGAGAACTATGCAATTGAATTGCAGAAAACCTCGCAAAGGTTATAGTGTCTTAATGAAGTGTATGATTTTTTTTTGTTGGACTGCATTCATAGTTATTATGGGCTGTGTGTGGCCCATGGGCTGCTGACTGGACAACTGTATGTATGTGTGATGGTTTGGTTTGTTGTCAACTTGATCTTTTTAACTATCTTGGGTAGGTCTCTGAGGATGTTTACAGGAAGGCAGCCTCTCAGTAGGGGGCAGGATGTAAAGAAGCTCAAAGGAGCTAGAAGTAAACATCCTTTCCTGTGTGGGCCAAGCAGGAAGGAAATTCCAGAGACTCAGGAAGCCATTAAGTCTGGGGAAGGGTTGTAAGACCCCACCCTAAGGCTATATAAAGGGGAAGAATTTCTCTTCTTGGCCCTCCTGCCTGTTTGCTAGTGTGTGTGTGGTGTAGGTGGTGGGTTTTTCTCTCTGCTCGGACCTGTGAAAGAGGGCCAGCCTCTTTTGCTGTTACGGAACTTCCCCTCAATCTGTAGTTTCAATAAATACTTTCCTCCCCCAAATTGTGCCTGGTTTGAAGATTCATCCCAGCGGTGTGTGGCTGACTATGACAGTATGTATGCATGTTCCTGTGTGTGTGTGTGTGTGTGTGTGTGTGTGTGTAGGTGTTCCTGTGTGTTGGGGTGTTCCTGTGTTGCAGGTGCATGTGAAGGCCAAAAGATAACCTCATTTCTAGTGCACCGCCCACCTTTCACTTTATTTATTTATTTTGAGACAGGGTCTCTCAGTGACCTGGAATTTGTCACATGGGCTAGACTGGCTAGTCAGCAGACCCCAGGCATCTCCCAGCACACCTGGCTTTTCTTTTCTTTCTTTCTTTTTAAATGCAGGCTCTGGAGATTGAACTCAGGTCCACATGCTTGCAAGGCAAGACAAGGTCTTTATTGACTGGGCTATCATCACCCCAGCCCTAGTCGGGGCCTGGGAGGAGGTACTTCTGCTAGTGAGTGGGTGGGGCTGAGACCACGGGATCAGCAGTCCACCCTTCAGTTGGACAGATCTCCTTTTCCAGCCACAGGTACATGCAAGACTACCATTTGCCAAATCTGAGGTGTGATAGGGCCCCTGTGACATATGCCTGTGCCCAAAGCTGTGTAGAGTTACGTGAGAGGCAGTGTGGCTTCTTGGTAAGAAAGAGCCTGGGCTTTGGAGCCCCATTCTGCAACTGTCTAGGTCTGGGGACAAGGACAGGCCATCCAATGCTTGGGGCCTCTGGGCTTTGCCTGTGAGGAGGGATGATAGCTCCTCCCTCATAGATTGTTGTAAGGATTAATGAATTCGCTTAGCACAGCTTAGCATCAACTATTAATGCTGGGTTATTACCTGAAATTAATGATATGGCCTCTGCTGGGAGCTGGCATTGCTCTGCCTCTGCACTGCGGATGGGCTCTGTGCTCTACCCACACAGCAGATGCCCACCCTGGGTGTGCTTCCCCACTGTGGGTCCTGAACTGTTTCCTCAGTGGGCAATTTACAGACAGGGTGATAGGGCCAGGCTTGTCCTATCACTCTTCTCTTCCCAGAGCTAGCCCAGACCTAGCCTAAAGCAGATGCTAAGCAGGCAGGGACATGTGACAGCAGATAACCATCCGTTGCTTCAATTTAGAACGTCTTGGTGACCTTTCTCATTGCTGTGACAAAATGCCTGACAGAAAGAAACTTAAAGGAGGTCTATTCTGGCTTGCACTTCGAGGGGACAGAGTCCATCTGGGAAAGGCATGGCGGTGGCAGCAGTGCTTGGCTGCTTGTTCACATCGTGATGGATCAGAAAGCGAGAGAGACTGGGACCAGGAGCAGGGCTGGGCTTTAACCCTCTAGACCTCTCCCAAGGCCCACTTCCTCTAAGCACCGTTTCCGAAAGGTTCTGCAACCCCCACCCCCCCACCAAATAGTGCCCCAGCTGGCAACAAGGTATTTGAACACACGAGCCTATGGAGGACATTTCACATTGAAATCCTAACAGGGCATTTCCTTAAACTTATGCTTGCTTAGAGCAGAAGCCTCAAAGTCTACTTTGTTGGTTTTATGATTTTAAAGGCCACAGCTGTTACATGTGAAAGCTTCTTACAGTGAAGAAAGCCATTGCTGAGCTATGCTTGCTGGGTTTGTCTCACTTCACTGAGAGCTTACTGTTCTCTGCAGTAACCTAAGGGACAACTGCTTACCAGGCCACTTACCCTGGAGGCCCTTGGCATCAATTACCTTCTCCTGAGGATTAAAAGTAGGGGCCAGCATCCAACAGGCCATTCTCATGCACTCAGTCGGTCTGCTGAGGCCTGACCAGGGCCACATACAGCCGTATTGCTCCCCCTATGGTGAAGGTCACTTCTTACACCCTGGGCAACTGGGAAGCTATTTTGTTTGCAAACATCACAGAGACTGCAAAGGCCTCAGCCTTCTGAGACATTGTTCTTTAGTTGAGTTGGTCTAGTCCAACACAACCCATTTAGAGTGGAGCTGCCCAGACTCTGGGGCCCATGAATATTTCATCTGCCCAACGGCATGGCCAAGGCTGCTTATAGATAGCATGTAGTCTGGGAGCGAGGGATCGTGGGCTGGGGCTGGGTCTCTGCCCTTCACTCCAGGAAAGATCAATCAGCTCTCCTGAATTCAAAGGGATGTGGGCATGAGCATGAAGGCTCAGGTGGAGCATACATGGCCAGATGTCCCTGGTGCCTCCTCCTAGGTCCATTTAGCTTGGAGTTCCTCCTTCCTCCACAAAGCCACCATGGCCCAGAGTTATTAATCAACAGCCACCCAGCTGCTCTGAGTTCTCCCCACCTCCCACCTTTGAACCTATGACGAGGTGTCAATCTGTTCTTAGTAGCATTGCACGGAGTGGCTGATTGAAGATCAGAACCGACACAAGGTCTGGAGAGGGCACATGAGTTGTTGCTGGAATCTGTTTAGGGGAGCTGGAAGGCAATGCTCCCGGTGGTTTGGGTTTGTGAGGAAGACAACGAGGATCTACTAGCTTAGAGAATGCGAGGACACCTGCTCTGAATCATATGCCTGGTTCTTGGGGTTCTAGCCTCCTTGTGGGGCCAGAGCCCCGAGTTAACCCCGGAGCTCTATGCATTAACTACCCATCCCCCCGCCCCAAAGCAATGAGTATGTTCCTCCCGAGCTCTGGTCTTGATGGGCTATGGATAATAGGATCCAGAAAGAGGGTGCTGGCAGGGTCCTGTCTCCGCAGCAGCATGTGGGTGAGCAGCTTCAGAGAGGGCTTGTTGCCCTGAGCCTGTGTTCTACCACACCCATCATTCCAAAGGGTCCTGGCTACAGCACGGTGTAGCTTCCTGACTGCTTGTTGTACCTCTATTGCAGCCAGCTCTGGAGTTGCTGGCCCAGGCTGGAGGATGAGACTGTTCAGTCTGTCTGCAGCATCCCTGGGCCACTGTGCTTGTGCAGCTTGTGGCCTGAGGTGATTCTGGGGAGCCATCAACAGCTGGCTGTCTAAGGACGACCTTGAGACCAGAGGGGCAGTTCCGAGCACACACACGTGCCTCCCGTGGAGTGGGAAGGGAGTCCTATGGGTTCCCATCCTCCTCTAGCTGGAGGTGATTTGCATCCCAACACACACACACAACCCAGTTGTTCTGCCTGAAGCCCCTTCTGAAGACAAAATGCCCATGCCATCTGGAGCTCCCCAAGGCTCAACTCACCGGCTGCCTGGGGCTTGCCTACCAGGCTCCCAACACCTTCCTTGTTTCTATGCCAAGAATGAAACCAAACCAACGTGGCTATGATTGACGGGCCAGGATTGTGACTGCTGCCTGAAACGGAAAACCATTACCAAGTACCCCATGCAACATGGGGTCCCTTTGGTGACATTCAGACTGTCTGGCTGGGCTCGGTTTATCACCTCCTCAGGGTGGGGCTCACAGGGGAGGTCAGAGCGTTTCCTGCTTCTGCCTCTTCTGTGGCTAGCCTTGGTTTTGCTGGTCCCAGTCAAGACCAGGACACCACAGACATCCTACGTGAAGGCAACTCAAACACCCTGGACCCGAGCCTCGCCACATCCCGTGTGAGCTCAGAGAACACACATGCCTCCTTCTACACAGAACACCTGCTCATCACTGGGGACCACCTCTCACTGACTTCTACTGCGCATGCTGTGGCCCCTCTTTCTCCGTCACATGGACACAAATAGCTAGGAAGACCAACTTCCACAGCCATCATGGCTTCTGGCCCCACAGGCCCTGCAGTCGGGAAGCAAATGTACCTTGGGTCTAGACATGTTACTACAGAGCTCTGGGTCGTGAGTCCTACGATGTTCAGAGAACCTCTGGAAACAAGAGACAGGTGCCTGTTACATAGGGAGCTCAGGCTAGCTCTGGGGGCAAGGGCGGTCCATGAAGACAGCAGTGAAGCATGGTGGAAAGTTGGCTGGGCTGAGGGGTAACTGCAGATCATAGGGTAGTTGTGATGGTTCAATTCTGTCATCAACTTTAGCAGATTAGGAATCCAGTAACAGACGTGCCTCTTGAGCGGGTCTGTGAGGGTGCTTCCAGGAAGGATTGATGGTGAGAGGAAGGCCTCTCAGTGCCAGGTTGGCATTTCTGAGGCATCCAGTCTTGAGGACTGAGCAGCTACCAGGTTCTCTGACTCCCCAAGCCTGCAGACAGCTATTGGGCTGTGAAGCCCATATTCTTTAAGCCAGTATAATAATTCCCCAATATAACAATTCATTCCACTGGTCCTGTTCCTCTAGAGAACCCTGACTAATACAGCCCAGCTGTCTAGCTCATAAAATATCCAGTGAACCATGATGTCCACCAGTGTAATTAGTGTTATGCAGCACATGGGGTGACACTTTGTTTTCACAAGGCACACACGTGCATGTATGTAGTATGTAACTTTTTCTCCATCACAGCCTTCATTAATTTTCACAAGCCCCTACTGTGTACTGGGCTCAGTATCTACCCCATGAAAGGCTCCAGGATTCTCTCCCTGGTTCAGCTGGCTTTACCTTCAAGCACAACAGCTGCTTGGCACAGTGACCGTCTTGCCTCCCTCGAGGCAGTCTCTACTTCCCCTTGCCTCCTTGGCCTCACGCATGGGTTCTTCTGTTGCTCCCTCTCTGGGCATTCTTGAGTCCTGTGGCCTCTGCTGATATCCAAGCATCTGCCATCCTCTTTGCCTCAGAGCTGGGCCCAGAAGGAGGCTGGGGCAGGTTAGAGCTAACCTAGCCCTCTGTGGTGGGGAGCTGCTCTGTCAGGCTCATGATGGGAAGAGCCAGAGTCTGCAGATGCTGCTGATGCCTGGGAAATCTAAGATGAGGTGCCAATTGGTCCAGGATGAATCCCAGCCACCATTGGGAGGGCTCAGAACACATGCCCGAGCAAACCACATGCTAAGCCCTCATAGCGGTGGCTATGGGTTCTTGCAAAGCATTGTCACTAAACCTTGAAAGAAAGAGGCTGGAGGGCTGTAGAGATGGCTCAATGGTTTAGGTGCTTGCTTGTAAAGCCTAAAGGCTTGGCGGGTTCGATTCCCCAGTACCCAGGTAAAGCCAGAAACACATGGGGCTGGAGTTCATTTGCAGAGGCAGGAGACCCTGGCATGCCCCTCCTCCACCCCCTCTCTCCTTGCAAATAAGTAAATAAAGAAGTCCCTGGAGAGGAAGGAAAGACTAAGGTACCAGATAGTGATTCCTCTCCAAGTGTTCTTTGTGGTTTAATCATAGCCTTGGGGAAGGTTCACCTTGGTATTACTTGCTTGGTTACTTATTGCTGTGACCAATCACCTGACAAGAAACAGCATAGGGGAGGAAGGATTTACTCTTGTTTGAGGGTCCATCATGGCAGGAAAGGTGTGTGTGGGGGGATGGGAAGCTGCTTGCTCACATCTGACCGCAAGCAGGACTGGACCATAAACCCTATGCCCAGCCCCCAGCAACCCACTTCCTCTAGTTAGGCATCTCCTCTAGGAGGTTCCACAATCTCTCAAAATACAAGCAAGTGTTCAAACGCATGAAGCGTGGGGTTATTTCACATCCATCACAACCTTTCACACATCATCACCAGGTGCCTCACCAACCCCACAACATCTCCCCACTGAGACAAGGGTGCTACCCGGAGGGGCTGGGGATGCCCCGGCCCTGTGTTCTTCTGAGTTTTCTTCTGGACTCTCGCTCAGACTTGGGGAGGCAGCCTTGGCCATGTGGGGATGGTCTTCAAAGTCCAGGCTCCGGATGGCTCAACCATCCACATCCCAAGCTATGATTCAGGGGAGCAAGCTTGGAAATCAGAAATATCACTTTCAGCGCTGAATTGCATGTTGAAGTTCTCACAAAAGCTTTGCAAAAACACTGAGGTTTATAGAGCAATGCGGTGCTATCCTGTAAAAAGCTGACATTTCCACTGTTCTCACTTTATATCTTTGTAATGAAATTCTTTGTTTCCTCTGCAGCTGTTTTTAAAGTATTTACTAACGTGCAGAGATCCCTCTGCTTCATGCAAAATTTTGAGTTTCTTCATGGTGCAGAAAGTGAGGCTGGGTGTGAGACCCACAAACACCAAACTGCTCTGCAGCCCTATAACTGTGCTGGGCAAGGGGTGCAGGCACCCCACCAGGCCTCTCCCTCCAAGAGGAAGGTTAAACCAAAACATCATATTTTAATGAGTTTTCTTTGCAATTTGTGTGTAGTAGATTTTCAATAACAATCTGTAATTAGTTCATTTTCTACTATTCAATTGCTCTGCACTGAGGCCATCGATAGCTTCCAGCTGTGATCTTTAAAAATAGAAGGTGCTTGAAGTCTCTGCTCCAGACAATGGCTGGAAAGGCTGGCCCTTATCATGCAGCTGTTAGCAGCCAACCACAGAAGGTGGGGAAGAGGTGGTGGTTTGGAACTTCTAGGTGGAGAATGGAAAGGGAGGAGGAGGAGAGGAAGAGAGGGGAGGGGAGAGGAGGAAGAACGAGGAGGGGGAAGATGGGGGGGCAATGACAGCAGCTGGCATGGGGAGACCAGTAACAAGCATCTGTTCTGGCTCAGACCTGACTCCTCCATGGGGTGATAGCTGAATGCATGGATGGGGGACCCATTCCTGCCATCCCTACTCCTCACGGTGGGGAGGCACTCATGGACACCTGCTACAAGGTCCTCCAACGCCTCTTCCAGCACAGTGGGCTGAGACTTATCAGGACTTAAAAGTGAGTGTGTCTGTCATCGAAGGTCTTTTAGGAACTGATGTCCAGGGATCTGAACTCTGTACTCCCAGCCTCCTCTGCTATGTGAAAGCAGAAGCCCAGATGCACCTGTCCTGATAGGCCTGAGATCTAATGTCCCTTGCTGAGCTCTGTGGACAGCAGTTGAGCTCCTATTTTGTTCATCTGGATATCTCTGGGTTCCCTGGATGCCTTTCTGCCCAGGCTGCAAGCTCTCTGCAGGCATGACTGACCAGAAGCATGTCCATTATATTATCACTAACCATCAGGGGTGTCTGAAAGGAGAGAACAGCAGACCTGCCTGGGTGTTTTCCCCATTTTTAGGGAGCCTTAGTGCCCAGTAGCTACTGGGATAAGGGTCAGACTCATCCAGGCTTCCTTCAGGTCACCCTTGCCCCCTCTGCAGCCACCCTGCCAGGAGCCCAAGTCTGTGCTCCATAGTTTTGCTCAGGAGGCCTGCCTACCCACCCACGTAGCAGAGGTCTGAGACCACACACTGTGACCCTCTCTTCTTCGCAACATGGTCTGGGGTAGGAGGGAGGAGGCCCTGGCATTTCTAAACACAGCTGGGTAGCTGTTTTCAACGCTCTCCAGCTGAGCCCAGTGGAAATATATTCTCTGCCAGTGAGTTATTTCCCAAGGCTTGCATAGACAGGTGCCAGGGTCTGTCACCTCCTTGGGGACTTGGCTGTGGGCTGGCAGGCATGGGAGGGAGCAGCCCTGTGTGGGATAGCTTATCTCCTTGCACAGTTGTGGAGCAGGGGGCAATTAAGCCATGGGCAGGCAGCTTAATAGCCCACTTATTCTGAGGAGGGCTCATTGGCCAATTAGTGGTTCTAGGGGAGGGGGTGGCTTCTGGGATAAGCAGCTTCTGTCTGCATTAAAGCATCATTTACCCACATGGGAAAAAGGAGCCTGAGTCACACCCCAGGCCTTACCAGCTGGTCGGGGGCATCTGAATATGGAAACAGTTACATGGGTAGCCTTTCTGGTCCCACCAGGGGCTCAGCAGTGAGCTCTTCTGCTCTCTCATCCCTGAAGTCCCCTGGAGACCTGCAAGGGCCCTCTGGGGTTCTGCGTGGCCATCACATCCCTCAACGCCTGCTTGCCAAGTGTGTTTCTCCAGGTACTTCCTGACAGTGCAGCGGCCCTGGCCAAGGGTTTCCTGGGTACCAGCTCTATGCTAGGCCAAGAGCATGAAGAAAGATGGCCTCTGCCCCTACATAGCCCATGGTTGAAAGCAGGGAGGGTCAACGATGGCATGGGCCTAGGGTCCAGGATGGAAAAGAGACATTCTCATTGTTACCCTTGCCCTTCTTTGACCTGGTTTGCATGTGCTTAACCCTGGTTGTATGCACAGCATCATGTGATCACTACAGGGCACCTCTCAGTCTCAGCATCGGTGCTCCCTGTACCTACTTTACAGATGAGGAACTTAAAACCTGCTTAACTTCTGATAAAGAGCTATTTGAGGGTTGGGGATTTGGCTCTGTGGTTAAAAGTGCTTGCTGTGCAAGCCTGATAACAAGATTTCAGACCCCCAGAATCCACATAAAGGCCAATGCCAGCAGTGCACACATCTGTCACCCCAATGTACCCTTAGCAACGGAGAGTCAGTATGCATGGGCCAGCTAGTCTGGTGTCCACTGAGGAACAGCAAGAGATCCTGTCTCAAACAAGGTGGAGAGTGAGGCCTCTGACCTCCACATGTGAGGGGCTCATGTGCACTCATGTGTCCACATCTATGCGTGTGCTCACACACGCACGCGCACACGTGTGCACACACACACACACACACACACACAGAAAGAGCTACTGGAGTCACAAAGAGTCAACAACAGACAGTGATTCCAATCCAGGTCTGACTCTAAATCTAGGCTCATTGCTCTTATCTGCCAGGCTACAGGCTTGCTACTAGGTTGAGGTAAGCCAGAGAAAAGGGTAAGAGATGGTGAGAAAGACTTCCTGGGGGAGAAGACTGTTGGGCTGACACTGAAGTATGGGACAGTGAAGTTGTCCTCCATGAAGAAAGAAGGGCAATTACAAAGTGAGTTTAAATACACAAGAAGGGTCTGGAATCAGATGTGCAGGTGCAGTTCTGCTACCTGATGGTTGGCTACCTCTCTGAGCTTCAGCTTTCTTCATCTATAAAGTGCTGGTACCTGCTAAATGCTTGGTGTCTCTACAACTGACGTGCTAAGAGCTCATTATGGTGACATTGACAAGCACAGATCTTCAGGTCGTACACTGACTCTGAACCTGACATTCCATCCTGGTCTAACTGCTACTACCAGAAAACCAGGAACACAATGTCGAGGAATGAATCCATGCACAATCAAACTCCCTCCCTTGTTCAGCACCTTGCTTGTCATGAGTTGGGGAGAACTGGGGGACATCCAGTATGTGCAAGTCTGGGACAGTGGCAGGCCTCACTGATTCCAGGGGACCAGTGCTGGGCAGTGGGCTGTGCTTCCCTTCCACTTTGCAGCAAAGATGGCAGAAAACCCCTTGAAACTCCCCCAGGACTGGTCCATCACACTCAGAGTGGCCTGGATGCAGAAGCTATGCAGTGATGAGATTAACATGCCTTTCTATTCTGCACGCCCACCTGGAACTCTCAAGTGCCAGAGGAGACAGGGACTGACTCACACCCAGTCAGCACCCAGCTGTGGGTGATGTTACCACGTGAAGGCTTCCCCACTGCTCACCGTCCCCCATGCCTCGCCTCGCACATCCACTGGGCTTGCCCTCCTAGGATTAATTAGAAGGACAAGTATCTTTCTAAAAGGCAGAAGAAACTTATAATGAACTTAAAGAGAGAGAGAAAAAAAATCCTCATTTAAACATTATTTTTTGCCTATGATCCCAACCCCACCATTCAGAAAAGTACAAAAAATACATGCATAATTGAGAAGCTTTTTAGGTGAGCAACTTTGAGATTAATTGACTGTGATGAACAGGCAAGGCCAGTGTGAATCTTGCTTATTAGCAACCCTGGAGCTTGGGTCTCTGCCTCTGCAAGGGCAGGTGGCTATACTCCTCGTTGGGAAAGTTGGCAGGGAGGGATAGAGGCCACTTGCAGAGAGGACTTTGTGCCTTTAGCTCTTAGGCCCGTCTTTGATCGGGGGTGTCAAAAGCAACATGAAGACAATGTTTAGTTGATGGATGGAGCCAGGCAGGAAGGCCACCCTCATCTCTCATTCCTGTCACTGTGGAGACGGGTGACTGAGACCCGAGTCTGAGCTTCACATGATGGCCAGAAATAGACGAATTTGGTTTCCCAGGCTAACATGCTTGTCCGATGTCCCCTTTGCAGTGTGGGGGCCACCTGCCCTAGCATGAACCAGCTCATCTGACCAGGGCAGCCGGTAGGCATGGTATTCCTCACTTCAGCCAGCAGTGGCTATAAACCAGCTCAGTGAGGCCCAGGTCATCTGCATGGGAAAGTATGATTTAGGAACTTCCCTCCCAAACTTCTCAACACAAGTCAGTTCTGTAGGGGAAGCACCCCCAAGCCCGTCATCCATTACCATAGCAACCAAGTCTGCCTGGAAGGCTGTGAGGCTGGGGTCACCCTGCAGCCCCCACCCTGCCTCGTACCCCAGGATGTTCACAAAAAACAAAGTAGAAAATAAAACCTCACTCTCAGCCTCTGGCAGCCTATCAGTTCCAGCTGCTCAAATTAAATTCGAAATGTTGTTGTTGAGATATCTGAGATATGACTTTCTGGGTTCTAGTGAGATTTCTTTAATACCCATCGATTGCTAGGTAATAAGTTGTACCTATATGTCTCATTTCAATTACCTATTTAAAATTCATTCAGCCATAAATCTATTCCTACAGCTCTGGGAATTTAGCTTAGAGTTCCTATGACTTTGAAAGCCCATTGATCCCGGGGTGCTCCGAGTGGCTGTGTGTCTGGCCTTTATAGCTGGGTTAACTCATTTTGTGGCTTCCTTAATGGCTGCGAGTTTACATTTTATTGCATATCTATTATTTGGGTTGGGCTGTGATGAATGGTTTGCCTGCCTGGTTCAAAACAAGTCCAAGGCGATGGCAGAATCTAATTTGCTTTAAAAATGATGATTGTAAAGCTTTTCAAATAATAATCCAGGGACGAAGGCAGCAGTGCCCTGCCTGAGACCTCTGGCTAGAGGTGCAGGGGTGGCACGTCCCCTTTCCTGCAGTAGCTCGTGTTCTCATTGACCTTCATTAGGGCAAAGCCACAGCTCCAGGTCCATCTCCAGGAACTGAGTCCACAGAGGCTATGGTGGAGCCAGGGAACAGGAGCACCACTGTCTGCGTCATGATGCCATCACGTGTCACACGAGTCATGATGCCTGGGGTAGCCCCTGAGTCCCTGAAGTTCAGCCTGGCTTTGGGTCCTAACATTGCCCACCTTTCCCTTCCTTCATGGATCCTTTGCAGAGTGGTTGGGGCCCAGGAAACATTTTTGGAATGCATTAGAACCATCTCTAGAAAAGGTGTCCTTTCTTCCCTGACTCAGAGAACCAGAACTGTTCACACTGCAATTCACCCTGAGATTCCCTATCCCATCTCTGACAGTTTAGGGTGACTGGGATCCCACAAGTATAGAGCAGGCATGCCCTTGGGCTTATGTTTAGTCTCCCCTTATCTCTCTGCCAGACCCCCTCTTTCACCTGAACCCCTCCCTAAGAATGGAGTGGGAGGTCTCCTTTACTAGCACCCATACTTAGTCCTGGGAATGTGATTGATCAGACTAACTTCTGAACCATTCTGAGCCCAGACCAATCAGCTGTCTCTCTGGCCCACCTGAGACAAAAAAAAAAAAAAAAACCAACCAAAAAAAAACCCCCCCTCAATACCTGAGGAGAAGACAAATTGCTCTCTCATCTCTTCTTAGCAGGCCAGCACAGACCTCTGAGCCTCCAGGCTTTGGTAAGTCCCTGCCTACACCCCCATCTCAGTCTGAGATGAGGGGGATTCCTTCTCCCCATGGATTTTTTTCCCCTCATGATGGGAACCGCCTATACTTTTGTCCTCTTTATCGAAAAAGCCTCTCTAAACCTTATCCGACGATGGTCTATGAATCCAATGCTTTAGAAGACTAGAATCCGAGATATTTTAAATGCGTTGGTGCGTTGGTATATGGGTGTTGGCAAGGAACCCCAAGTTCCCCGTTACATGTCCATGTTCTATAGGACTGGAATCATCAAGGGACCTCTGCCAGAGGGAAGTGATGGAGAGACAAGTGACAACGTGGGGGGATGAGGACAGCAGGAAGGATCTCTAATGGTAAGCAGGTTAAAGCTCAATGTCTGGGTCTCTGGATAGGAATTAACAAAGCTCCCCCTTTTGGGAGGCATTTGTGTGGTGTAAATGTGTGTGGTGGAAAGATTCCTACCTTGGAGGACTTAAAGCTACTGATTAATCAACTATGGGCTTGCAAAATTCCTGACCATTTAATAACTGGCTCTCATGAGGCAAGTCTATGGAGATGCTAAGACTTCCAAACTTTCTAACATTTCAACTTATTTTAATTTATTTCTGGGAACACACCCCTGGTCCAAAAGTCAGGCAGTTCTAATAGCTGGATATACTTGCTGCCCATTTGTAACTTATTATGAACTATTATGAGTGGAAAAAGGTCTTACTAGTGGGCAGGAAGGAGGAGGTTAGGGACTGAACATCATTACAGTCCATCAAGCAAACCCCTCTAGTCAGGGGGCTGGAGAGACGGCTCAGCAGGTAAGAGCAGTACCAGCATGAGGACTGGAGCTCTGTCCCCAGTATCTGTGTAAAAAGCTAGCTGTGGCTCTCACCCCAGCGCTGAGGTGGACAGAGACAAGATTGCTGGGAATTCCTGGGGAGTCAGTCTAACTGAAAACTGGGTTGCTGGAGGTTTACTGAGACACTGCCTCAGAGAAATGAAGCAGAAGAGGGATAGAGAACCCCGACAGCTTCCTTTGACTTCATCAAGTGCATCGACACATACAAGTGCATAGACTACATGTGCAGGCGTGGGCATGCACGCACACACACGTGCACACGCGTGCACACACGCTTGCACACACATACACACACAGCAGAAAGAAAGAATCTAAAGTGCTGTAATCAGGGCTGGACAGTGGCATCATCAGTACTAAGGAAGGTGTGAGCTGAAAAGCCCCATTACATACTTCTCACAGGGAAGATCACACTCATTTCTCTCCCTTATGCCATCCAAAACCTCTTCTATTTGGCACAAGGGACCCCCCCCTTTTTTGCTGTCATATCCCAAGAATTGCTTCTCAGGCCTTGTGAATATTTGGAATAACCATAGCTCAAAAACGTGAGTATCAAGCAGAAATACTTTCCTGAAAGACAAAATTCCAGGTCATGGTTGGAGAGGATGGGGAGGGTCTCATAGAAAACTCAATGTCCCTGGAGGATGGGGTGTTCTATTGCCTCTCCAGGGCCAACCCCTGCTGTCAGGTGGGGTGAGCTTGCAGATCATAATCAAGGGTGCCTCACAGGATGTACACACAGCCTGTTCTAAGCACACGAGTGCCCCTCAATGTAAAGAGCCTTCATGTCTTTGGGGCCAAGACCATCCTGTGTATCCAGTGTGAGTCCAGCGCCTTGCTGGACCTCTCTGAGCTAGCTCTCATGTCTTAGTTCCATCTATCGTTAGCCTGATGGAATCTCTCAGCATATCACCTCAGGTCAAGTCACAGTTCCCTGGGACTCGCCACCCCCCCCCCCCCCCCCCCCCCGCCCCCAGGTGTGGTACACAGACCTCAAAGAGGGGCTTTTCAGAGCACCTCCTTCGTGCTCAAAGAAGCACTTGCTGTCTGTGTTTCTCCGGGGATTCCCCCACCTTTGTTGAGCTTGGACCCTCTGCCCATTGCTCCAGGCCATTGCTGGCCATGCCTCCAGCCCCTCTCGCAGGGTCTCTCCCTAGGCGGGAATCTCCAATGGGGCCAGCCACAGCCTGAGGGTAGCTGTAAAATGCAGTCCCAGAACTTTCCTCTCAGACCCACTCACAGCACCAGGTCCCTCCATCAGTGAGGAAAACCTTTGTCCAAATGCCCATGTTGAGCAAGGCCTCCGTCCTCCCCATCTCTGTTGGCCCTTTTCTTGTAGCTCAGGCTTGTACAAAACAATTTCAACTGCTTTGGCTTCCAAGAGAAATGCTCTGGGAGAGCCGTGAGGTGTGGGAACTCTGACGAAACAAGGTCCCATCCCCTCAGCCCCTATGCTGGGCCCCACTTACGGAAGGCTGTGTAGAACTCCCGGAGGGTCAGGGTGCCGTCTCTGTTGTAGTCATCAAATCGGAGGAGGTCACTTGGCGAGCACCCCAACAAGTCCCCATCCAGGTCCTGCTCCTTCAGCACGTGCTGCGGGTCGAGGGGGACAAGGCCAGAGCCATCAGTGAGTTCAGCATCATGGATGCCTTGGATCTAGTGGGGACTCCAGGGAAACCCAGCAGGTCTGGGGGAGTACCCAGAACTCTTTGGTCATTGCCTCGTCTGAACCCCTCACTTTATAGATGAGGAAACTGAGGCTTAGAGGGGGAAGTGACTTCCTCTAAGGTCCCACAATGACCTGGGGCATAGTTGATGAGAGCTCAGATCTGTCTGACTAGAAGACACACCCAGATGATTTGAGTTGGGAAGAATCTTTGGGGACACACAGAGAAGAGCCAGATCACAAGAAGCCAGCAGACATAGCTGATCTCTGGGGAGGAACCCAGTTCCTGGCTCCCCACTGTGAAGTACTAGCCGTCACTACTTATGATGGCCAATCTTCAGTGTCAAATTGAATGGATATCCATTCTGCCAGGTGTTTCCAGAGAGGGCTCATCAGGGAG
Organism: Zapus hudsonius; assembly: GCA_004024765.1. Classification (NCBI taxonomy): domain Eukaryota; kingdom Metazoa; phylum Chordata; class Mammalia; order Rodentia; family Dipodidae; genus Zapus; species Zapus hudsonius. The sequence continues at coordinate 51,512 of PVHP010004876.1, forward strand.
GGAAGGCCTCCTTACTCGACACTTAGGCTGGATGCCAAAAGCCAGCCGAGAACCAGCGTCATGTCTATTTCCTGACCATGGACACAGTATAACCAGCTGCTTCATGCCCCGGCCTCATGCCTCTAGCCTTCCTTGTCATGATGGACTGTATCCCCCCAAACTATGAACCAAAACACTTTTCCTTCCTTAAATTGCTTCTTGTTGGAGATTTTGTTACAGCAATAAGGAAAGTAATCAACACACTGTTACATGAGGATATCCACCTACCCACCAGCCCTTACCACTCAGAGAGGCGAGTCTGCTAGCCACAGCGCACCCCAGAAGAAGGCCTGTGAACCCTACTGACAGGACCTGCACTCATCCTTCCTGCCATGTTTTTCTAGGGCCCCAAAATCTCCTCATGATCTTGGCACAGTGGCCTTTGGGCACTCTGGACACCGCTCTGGTCATGGTCTGGCCCCCAGGACACACAGAATCCCCAGCCCTCAACTGACTAGCCACATGCTAAAGGTCACTTGAGCAGAAATTCTAGGTACCGTCACTCAACTGGACAGAAGCCATATTACTGTGTGTGCTGTGAAGGAAATCTCAGAAGACAGGAAGTGCTCTTATTTTATCTGGGGTAGAGGGAGGAAGGGCAGAGGCATTTTCTCTTTGCTTAACATTTTTAGCTTGGCCTGCTATATTAAAGGCAACTTAATGTGATAATGTTAAAAAAAATGACCCTTCACCCAGCAAGTGAGCGCTCGATAAAAGAGAGAACAACCGTAACACCCGAGATCAATCTTCCGAAGATGGAAATTTCCCTTTGTCTATTTCTGCATTGGAAATTGATTAAATTTTCATAGGACCAACAGGCCCCCTCCCCTACACCTTTGATTCAGTGTCAAGGAAAGGTCCACGTTAGCTGGGCTCCGCTGGGCAGATTTATGATGTGGACTTGAAATATATTAAATTTTAAAGAGGAAATCATAGTCCAATTACCACACTTGTTAATGGCTTCCGGTGCCTCGGGCCACATCTCTGCCAGGTTAGAGCAATGAACTGGACCCAAGAAGGTTCTGTTTACCTAACAGCTTCCTGGGGAGCCACATGTGCCCACAGCAGCCTCTGATGATGTCACTTGTCCCCTAGCACCTGCTCAGTCTGTGGTGTGGGGAATCAGGTAGGTGTTCCTGCAGGTAGTTGTGACTAGCAGGATCCGAGTTTTCTAAGAGCGACTCTGGTCACCTGAGGGTCCCTGCTCCTTCTGGTCTTAGCAGAGCCGAGGGCCAGGTCACTGAGTCCTGTTTCACCCTAGCTCCTCAACAGCTAGGGCCGGCTGCTTGATTCTGTAGACCATGGATTCCTCTCTCAAAAACATCTGTGAGGCAGGACAATGGCAGCCCTGCCCTTACTGGGGAGGATGCTGAAAGGTGGGAGGGGCAGCAATGATAAAGATGTGATGACATGCAGGGCTGACCACTAGCACCCTCAGAGAACACCCGTGTGTCGGGTGCTGTGTGAGCATCTTTAACCCTCATGATGACGGCTGAGAAATGGAGGGGCAGTGGAGTGAAGCGCCCCCTGGGTCCCACATAGTGCTTTTGAATGCCTGCAGTAGCTCTTGACTTCAGGCCAGTTGGCTCTCAAGTCTGATTCTTAGCCACGGTCCTTCACAACAGCTGTGATGACAAGGACCTAGCTTAGCACATGCCCAGGCACAAGCCACCCCAGCCTGCCCAGGGACTTGATCTTGACGAGGTCCTTGCTTCCTAAAGTTGGCATCAAAGGGAGTAACACTGCTGTTCCTTGTTCTTTGGCACTACAGACCCTGGACAAGGGCCTCCTGCTAAGTCCTGACCTGCAGCCTTTGGGTAGGAGGTAAACAGTGTCTGAAGCACAGGTTTGTCTCTGGGAGGCAGACCCAGGGATTCCTACAAGCCAGATGGTCTCCTTTGGATGACCAAGGAGAGTGAAGTCACCTGGCTGAGGCCTGAGGACCCCCAGGTTGGAGCCCCAAAGGTACTCGTTGGAAAGAAAGAACTGTTTCCCTCGGTCCTTTCTGCCAAGCAAAGCTATGGACTCAAAGTGGAAAAGGCTGCTTTCCTGATGAAAATCCCAGCAGGCTGTCCCTCCAAGGGAGGCTTTGCTGGCAGCGGAGAGGGTACAAAACTGGTTGGTAAACAGAAACCCCAACACGTGGTCACCTGTGACAGGAACCATTACCAGTGACTCCCCATGGATGTCTTGTGTCTTCAGCATCCGCACTGATGGGAAATGGAACCCTCTAGAAGTCAATCTTCCCTGGACACTGTCTCTACCCACCTGGGCCAGTTCAGAGCTGCTGAGGTGGCCATTGCCATTGCCATCCAAGTCTTTAAACAGAGACTCCACCAGGAGGCGCTTCTGGGAGGCGAGGTCTTGTCTGCTGTCCCCTTGGAGTGGCTGCCTGCGGCTGTGGAGTGCCAGAAGCACACTCTTGAGGCGAGCATAGCCAGCCATGGTGCATGCGTCACCTGGAAGAGAAGACAGGGTGCTACTGGGAGGTGCAGCCTTCAGTTTGGAGAGGAAATTCCATGGGTCCCTTCATTCATTCATCTGTCTCACCTACACGCAATCACCGGGCATTTCCTGTGTGGCGTGGTCATTGCTCATCTGTCCCTCTGCCCACCCGTGGTGCAGCTCATTAATATTTGTAGCCAAACCCAGAGCGAGTGACAGATGGAACGGGGAAATTCTTCTAGTAGAATCGACAGAGCCAGCCTCACTGAAGTGCTGGGAAACCAGCCCCAATTCTATCTTGTAATCGTTGTTTTTTTTGACTTGATCCCATTTTACAACTTCTTTTGAATCCTTGGCCTCATAGATTAGGGAGTTTTAGTTAACAGGACTAATAAGCCCTACTTAAGGTGATTAGGTACACTCTCAGAGCTGAGTTACTTGAAAACAAACATGTGTACATAAGTCCATGACCAAGAAGCCAAAGGAAGCTTTAGCAAATGAAGCCTGAGCACACAGACCGTTCCTCTCGGGCCTTTTATCACAGACGTGCTTTCTAGCAGCATTCGAGGTGCACAGTGCTTTGGCGAATAAGGCCTGTGATGCACTGCGACAGGAGGTAGTTTATCTCGCTGGTGACAGGCCACAGGGTGCAGCCTTGGGGCTGCAGGGACGTCATGGTGGAGCACAGCCCCTCTGATCCTGCTTCCCTGGGGGACAGGGAGCTTCCAGTGCCTGGCTTTGCTTAGGTGTGGATTGTTTAAGAGAGAGTGAACTGGCTTGGGCTTGGGACTAGTGTTGGAATCTCAGGCTGTGTAATAGGGGACAAGAGGCCTCGGTGGCACCATAGTGAATTCCACATGGGGTTCTTATGAGGATTAATTAACATACACACAACAGGCTTTGCATCAGCTTCGCACTGAGCAAGTGCTCATTGAACAGTAGCTAAGGTTCCACTTTTGTTATTGCAACCACATTTGTGACTGCCACAGGGAGAAGGGGGGGTAGGTCTGTTGTCTGCTTCTCTCTCCTTTCTTCCCTCTCTTACTGGGGAAGCCTGGTTGATCCAAATACTTTCTCTTACACTTGTTTGGGTTTCTAGATTGTCCTCCAATTTGGGGTCAATTGATTTCCATCAGAAACAAATGTCTGCTACTATTTCCTCCTGCATGTTTATTTACAAAAAGAATCAATTGCTGTGTTCAATATCATCAAATCTATTTGCTCCCCAAGAGCCTCCTTGCCTGGAGAGTGGTTCTCTCCTGTACCCCAGCCTGGCAGGAGGTTCCAGAGACTTTGTGCACCCCCAGAAGTGTGGCTGTGCAGTGCTGAGTGTGGTGGCCTGGTCCCACCCCTGCCCAGAGAGGGTGTGTCTGCTTGCCGGCCCTCCTTCCTGGGCTTCACAAAGCTATGTTTTGGGGAAGGACAGGAATGGTCTTGCCCTAGTGTCATCCATCACCCCACCCCTACCTCCAGCACACACAGAAATACACACACATACCCATACACATACACATACCACACACACATACACACACCCTTGCAGCTCACAGACTTCTGGCTTCCGTGGCAACTCTCTAGAAGTCAATCCAGGGACCAGGATGGGCGCCCTAAGTCTCTAGACTTAGTGCCCCCATGACAAGAGCAGACCTTCCCCATCTTTAAAAAGGCTTTAAAGAAAGCTTTTCAAGCAAGTGCCTTTAACTGCTAAGCCATCTCCCCAGCCCTCCCCCATCTTGAGATCAGCATGTGTTGGTTGGCATTCTAATGTACCAGCACGTGGGCATGCTGCCCCTGGACTTCGGCAGGCCAGTGGGATCTGGAGTGAATGATGGAGCTGCTGGAAATGAACCTCAAATCCCCTTCATCCCAGGAGCAGCTGCACCTCAAGAGCTGCGAGGGAGACTTTACCTAAACTCAAGTCATTCAGTCACCTGCCAGTGTCACTGAGCTCTCCTATTGCCCCCCCCCATGGGAAGAGCTGAGGACACAGGATAGCTGTCCAGGTCTGCAGGAAATTGCTTGAGAGCCTGCAGGCCTCCACTGATTAATTGGGGACACCCTTGTTACTCCTACAGGCATGCCTTCCCTGTGCTCCCTCCTCCCTCCACTGCCCTCCAGTTCAGTCTCTGGGTGAGCTTTCCTCTCCGAGGCAGGCTTGTCCACCCTGCAGGGAAGCCTGTTCTCCCAGGGAGCGTTTACTGAGCTCCAGGTTCACGCTGATCTTTTCACTGACTCTCTTTCACTGTGGGGCGGCTCAGTCACACAGAGCGCTGTGCGTTCCTCAGTCTGTCAGACCTGGCCTTCCCATGGAGACTCCTGGCCTGGCTTCTGGTTTCAAATTGTTAGCTTATCATATAAGAACTATGTGCTCATCAAAGAGCACCCAGAGAATGCTGATGAACATGCAGAGAAATAAATCAATAATAAATATATAAAATCAAGTCAGGCTGGTGGTGCATGCCTGTGACCTCGGTACTTGGGAGGCAGAGGCAGGAGGATCACTACAGACCTGGAGGGCACAGTGAGCCCAGGCCAACCAGGACTACACAGTGAGACCCTTCCTCCAACCCACCCCCCACAAAAAAAGACAAAACAGAACAAAACAAAAATAAGTCATCTGTAATCTATTTCTCCGAAGTGAACACAGAGCTGGCCAAAGACTAAGCTGACCTCTACCTAGAATCCAGGGAAGGAAGGGCCTCTGATATCTTGGACCAGGCCAAGACCTGGGCCTCTGGGTAAAGGTCCCTAAGGGGTGTGTGGCAGAGGCTTGAGGACCACGGCACCCTTTGCTGGCCCATCACCAGGGACTCTCAGACCCAGCGGGGAGACTCACTCATTGCTGGTACTGTTTCAGAGAAGAGATAATTCTTGCATATGGTGCTGTGTCTGTGCCTTGAAAGGAGCTCGTCTTCTGCTGAGTCTTACGAGAATGGACTGACACAGTAGAGACCATGTGCAGGGAAAGTGACCCAAATGTTCCCTCTGTGTCTTGATGGTCCCCATGTAGAGAGAAAGTTGTATTGTCACAAAGGAGAGTTTTTTCTTTTTGCCTTTTGGGGATATGGGAGATTTTTTTTTCCTTTTTCTTTTTAGGGATGTGGGTTAGGTCAAGCCTATGAAGAGGCTAGGAGAGCCCCAGGGAAGCCCCTCCATGCCCGCATGCTCCCTGAGCCCCAGGCACAGCTGCCTCTTGCAAGGTTCTCTTTCCTGTCCCCTTTCTTCTGGCCCCCTTGAGCCCTGGTCAGGAACTTCCTCCTCCAGTCTCCCATTGGCCTGGTACAGAATGTTCTAGGTAGGGTTTATCTCTGTTTGGGCTTCCCCTCACAGCATTTCTGATTGGAAGACTAGGGGTGAGTGCACATGTGGAGATGACCCCAAGAAGGGCTGGGAGGAGGAAGAAATGTCACAGGAGGGTGCACGGTGGCATGGGGGCTTGGTCCCACTGGGATGTCAAAAAGGCTACAGAAAAGACAGGGAGCTAACTCACTGACATGGGAGGAAACAGAGGGATTTCATATCCACCTCCATTCCTTTTGGCTGAGCATTGCCCCTGGGGAAGTAGACCACACCATCTGGCCCCTCTGGGTCCCTTAGCAGAACACTGGGCTCTCTTCTGAAACCAATCATTGCCCATAGACTGAAGACATGGGTGCAAGGGCATTGAAGCTGCCTGCGCCCTCAAAGTGCTCTGTGGGCATCTGGTCATGGAGGCACCAGTGTCTGTGATACCTTCTCAATGGACGCAATGCTCTGAGCAGGGACTGGGGAGGCCAGTCACCCATCCAGCATGACAGTGTGAAATGCCTGTTGAATGAGCTAAGTAGTGAGTGTGGCCAAGGCTGAGCTCTCTGGCTGCAGGAAAGACTGTGTCACAAAGCGGACAGGGTGATGGGTGCACGCTATCTCAACTTCATCACAGGCTCCTGGTCTGCCTGTGTGATGGTTCATGTGCATTGTCAGCTTGACTGAAACACACCTCTGGGCATGTGTGTGAGGGAGTTTCCAGAGAGGTGTAACTGAGCAGGGAAGACCGGTCTTGAATGTGGGCAGCTCTTAATCTATGGGCTGTGATCCTGGCCTGAATGAGAAGGGGGAAATGAGGTGGTGGCGAGTGTGCAATGTCCCCCATAGATGTCTCCATGCCCAGTTGGTGGTACTGTGTGGGAAAGTTGTAGAATCTTTAAGAGCTGGAGCCTTGCTAGAGGAAGTGTGTCACTGGGGGCGGGCCTCGAGCTGTCACAGCCTAGGTCTGCTTGCTCTCGCTACTTCCTCCCTGCTGATGTGACAGCTGGACACTGGCTGTCTCTTCCTTTCATGCTTTTCCCGCCATTGTGAAGCTTCCCCTCAAAACTGTGAGCCAGAATAAGCCCTTTCCTCCCATAAGCTGCTTCTGATTGGGTGTCTGTCCCAGCAAGTGACTGATAACAGGAGAAAGTGCGGTGAGCACTGGTGTTCATCTCTCTGCTTCCTAACTGTGGAGACGTGACCTGCCTCCATGTCTTCTATGCTGCAACTGACTACACCCTCAAACCATGAGCCCAAATCACCTACCCCCTGATGTTGCTTTTGTCAAGTATTCTGTCACAGCAAAGAGAAAATAACCAAAACAACTGATACCATCACCTCTATGGACAATCATTGCTAGGCTGACCAGCATCCTGCCCAGGGAGCCAGAGACCACCTGACCTTGAAGGGTTGGGAGGCCCAAGGAACTGTGAGAAGAATGTGCCAGTGTGTATGTGGCCAGCCAGGCCTGAGGTGTCCTTTTGATGACACTGGCATGATGCCTCAAGTCAGGAGGGATGTGTCTCATTCATTTTTGTCCCCTTCACAGGGCATCTGGGACATGTGGCAACAAGCTCAGTGCTTATGGACCCACAGAATGGGGAAGCCATCTTGGATTTCCTCTTTCCCTTTCCCTGCCCAGGGCAGTTCTCACTTCAGGTCCTCTCAGTGCCCGAGTGGCTGTCACTGGCTGTTGGAAGGGTCCAGCCACCTTCCCGCCAGCCTGGGATCTCCCCACTCAGCAGGGCCTTCCCAGTGAGCTCCAGGCTCTACTTGTGTCCAGACCAGGCCTGCTTTGGCAGATAAAATATTGATCAGCCTGCTGAGGTGCCTGGAGTGTGATCCTATTTTCATGTCAGAACTTGGTAATGAACTACATTTATCAAGCCCGTTCTCCATGAGAAAGGTCAGTTGCAGATCTGGCTAAGTTGTCATGACACCTCATTAATCTGGCTCCCTCAATAATTGTCCCTCTTTGAAGATTCTAATGTGCTCCATTCCATGCCGAGGGGGCCGATCATAGCAGGAACGCAGGAACAGACACATTTTATTTTTGAGTCAAAGGAGAGAGGAAACAGGGAGCTGCCTCTGGAATTAAGTGCCCATCAAAGGGATGCCTGCTATTGTAGAACAAAGGGAAGCAAGGAAGGGACTGTTATATTCCATGGGCCACTTGCGCCCTGCTGGACTGGGCTTCAAAGCTTCCAGGGGACTGTCTGTCTTCATTCTGCAGCAGGGGAAGCTCCAGTCTTCAGTGTGGGCGGGGCCAGAAGATTCCAGAAGGCCAAGGGGTGGACAGCATGGTACCAAGTGGTCCAGGCATACAGGCAGCGGGAAGCTCAGGTGCTAGTAAGCATACTGGCACAGACAGGGTTCATCTCTTGTGGCCTCCCTCTCCTTCACAAAGCTGTTCCTTCTCCCAGCCCTTTGGTCCCCCCCCCACTCTCCACCACAGCGCTCTGGCTCTGTCTCAACAGGCTCCTCCCTGGCTGCCTTTCTGGCCTTCCATTCTGCACTGACTCATCCACTGCCATCTGGTACCCGGTGGAGAGCCTGGTAGGCAGGTGCTTCCCCAGCACCTGTGTAGCACCAGCAGGTGAGAGTTATGCATCAAACATCTGTCGCCTTTGCCACCGTGTGCTCCTGGGTGGAGAGCAGGGGCAGGTGGGCTTAGAAAATGGCCTCAACCCTGTCCCAAAGAAGGACCAATCCCTACCCTAAAGCATAGCATTGGAGCCCTAGAACTCTGCAAGGTGTGTGTGGAGGACTTGTCACCCATCATGTAAGCTCCCTGAATGAGATGTGGGTTCAGGGGGACATCTCCTGCGTGAGGTACATGTGGCTTTGCTCACAGAGAGTCAAGGATTGCCAGGGAGTATGGGCCTTATCCAGTGGGGATACTTCCAAACCTCCAAAACTGACCCTGTAGCGTAGCCAGACTGGGGGCGGACAGAGTGGTTAGCCACAGAGGAGCTTGGACACCAGCTTGCATAGAAGTCTCTTCTGGTGAGCAGAAGGGAGCTCCCTGGAAAAGGAGGCAGATGGGGGCTGCTGTCCTTGTCTCCCAGGCAGGAAGCCCTGGGCAGCTCGGCAAAGCAGCAGGCTGGATGGGTTGGGGTGAATCAAACGGTAGCCCCACTGGCAGGTCCAAGGGGGCATTTAGCCATGGACAGCATTAGGAAAGGCCTGGTCCCTTGCCTGGCCTCTGCTCAGTAAGTGAGCACAAAGCTCACAGACCCTCTGGGCCTGCAGAGAACTTTATACTTAGCCTGGGATGCCACTATGAAGACCCCAACCCTGGAGATCAACACATTGAGCAGCCTTGCAAGCAAGAAACCTCTTACCACTGTGCTGGAACATTCCTCTGCCACCACTGGCAGCATTCCTTTCTGGGATAGGGGTGGGCTAAGGGGAGGGTAGTAGTGTTTGTGAAATGCCTGTCCCCCCCATAGTCTCATGTGTTTGAACACTTGACCCATAGCTGGTGGTGCTATTTTGGAAGATGGTGGAACCTTTAGGAGGTGGAGCCTTGCTGGAGGAAGTGGGTCACTAGAGGTGCGCCTTGAAGCTTAGCACCCACTTCCTGTCTGCTGTCTGCTTCCTGACTGAGGGTGCAATGTGATCAGCTGCCTCAAACTCCTGCTACCATGCCTTCCCCACCATGATGGACTGTACCCTCAAGCTGATCCAAAGTAATTCCTTCCTTCCTCTCTCTCTCCCTCCCTTCCTACTTTTTGTCGGGTGTTTTGTAAAGTAACTAGTATGAACGGAAAAAGAAAGGCTTCGGGTAGGGCATTGTGGACTAGGCTCAGAGAGCCACAGGGAAGGGGCCACTCTTCCCAACCTGTGCAGAAATTATCCCTGCAGAAAACACATGGTGGCCAGCCACACTCCTGGGCACACTTGGTGGACTCTAGTTATCTTCATCATGGCAGGGGTGGCTCCTTCCAAGCATGCGTCAGACCAGAGCACAGCCCCTCAGAACTGGCCCTTCCTTCCCAGCTCAGAGAGGGTGGAGGAGACAGGATGGGACCCTGCACTCTTGGGTGCCATAGTTCATGGGCAAACATTTCCCTCTCCCAAACAGTAGCACTTGCTCCCATACCCCTGTCCCCAGCCTGATGGGTAATGTCACCTTCGATGCCAACAGACACCACCACCATCTTTACCACCAAAGCAGAAACTTGGTGTCACTGTCTGGCACAAACATTCTGTCTGAATGTGGTCACAGTCCCAGGCTCGTTTGCCAGGTGTCATTCTGAGGTCTATTTTGAAAGCGCTAAGCTGTGCAGAGAGCAAGAAAGCATTTGACTCCCGGATCTAATTTATGAGGCGCTGCGACTTTGCTGGAGTTTAGTTTAAGAGGAACAGATGTTGAACTTGATGCAAATTCATGAACATTAACAATCGTTCAGCTGCCATTTCTCGGAAAATTCAATTAACAATAAATGCCAAAACCAATGGGCTTATCTTTTGGATACATTTTCGCTAACACGATATAGTTCCATGCACGGTGTTAACCGAGCCACACAATTCTGAGAATTCCAGAGATTGTGAAACACACCTGACACAACCGCCTCACTGGCCCCAAACCCACAGACAGATGTGCCTAAAGCCACGACACCTGGTGACTGTGTCTGGGATGTGGAGGTGCCGCTGCCTGCGCTGGAGCCCCTGGGGTCTCAGGCTGGAAACCTCTCCTCCCCCCAGACTGTGCCACAGACTTCCACTTCCTTCCCGAAAGCCTACAGATCTTGCTCCCAGGTGTCCCCTCCTGAAAGGCCCTTTCCTTAGATCAAACTTTTTTTCCTTTTTTCTCTTTCTTTTCTTTCGTTCTCATTCTTTTTCTTTTTCCTTTTCTTTTATCTTCCTTCCTTCCTTCCTTCCTTCCTTCCTTCCTTCCTTCCTGCCTTTCTTTCTTTCTTTCTTTCTTTCTTTCTTTCTTTCTTTCTTTCTTTCTTTCTTTCTTTCTTTCTTTCTCTTTCTTTCTTTCTTTCTTTCTTTTTTCTTTTTTTTGCCAAGGCTCAGCTCTGTGGAGCCACTTCTGTCTCCTGCATACCAGGCGAGCTCTGAGGAGCTTGTCTCTGTCCTGCCTTCTCTTACTCAATTCCCTGAAGCAATACCAAGCATTCATGGTGGTAGACATTTCTTCATCAGATGCTGCTGTCTGCCCACAGTTTGGGGCCTTCCACCTGCTCGCCATACCTTCCATCACCAAGGGTTCTGCCCTGTCTCCTCCTCACCCATAGTCCAGACACCAAAGCCAGCAGCGATCCCAGGGCATTTAGTAGACAATGGGAAGATTGAGGTACAGGCCATAGCACTGACTGGCACCAGATCCAACATTAGGACCTGGGTCTCCTGAGCCCAGTTTATGTTCGTTCAAGCACATGGCACTAGGCATTAAGATGACAGAGGGGAGGGTGTCTTTACAGGACAGGCTTGGCTGAGGAAGAGCAAAGACTACAGGAAGCTGCTAGTTCTAAAGGACACAGCTAGTGAGGAGGCATTCAGTAGGGCCTCACACTTTAGTCTGCCTCAGAATTCCTTGGGAATTAAAAATGCAAATTCATTGGGCTGGGGAGACGGTCCAGTGAGTGAAATACTTGCCACACAAGTGTGAGGACCCGAGTTTAGATCCCAGCACCATATAAAAGCCAGGAATGGTGGCGTGTGGCTGTAAACCAGCACTGGGGAGTAGAGATGGGAGAGTCCTTGGAGAAAGCTGGCTGTGTGACTAGTGGAGCTGGTGAGTTCCGGTTCATAGGCCCTGTCTCAAAAAATAAGGGAGAGAGCAACTGCGGAGGACACCTGATGGTGACCGCTGGCCTCTACACACATGCACACATGACATCTGTGCTCACACACATGAATCTACACACATGCACACATGACATCTGTGCTCACGCACATGAATCTACACACATGCACACATGACATCTGTGCTCACGCACATGCATCTACACACATGCACACATGACATCTGTGCTCACACGCATGCATCTACACACATGCACACATGACATCTGTGCTCACGCACATGAATCTACACACATGCACACATACATCTCATACATATATACACATGCAAAAAAAAAAACCCATGTGGAAACTCTGGATTTCATGGTCTCTAGTGGTTCTTGACCAGAGTCCATGAAACACAGCCTTTGAGCAATGCTTTGATTCCCCATGGAGTCCCAAGAGCCATCTGCTAGACAGCATGGACACCTGAAGGGACCAAGAGAGGAAGGGGACCTAGGCCAGAGTTGGAGGGTGCCACGAGCCGAGAGCTCCTTCCACCATCCAGGCCCTGCTCTCCGTGTGACAGGGTTGTGTTGGGCCGCCCACCTGGCCAGCACAGGGTCAGGGACAGGAAGGCAGGGACACAGCCTCGAGCTGTCAAGCTGTCACAGGCAGGGCTGGCTTTACAGCTGAATGGGTTGGCGCCTATGAAGGCCACCTGCTGGCATTTGGCTGCTCACCCTGGCCTCCAGCAGTGGCCTTCTTAGATGTAGTGGGGTCCTCCTGGACATGGGACTTCATGGGAGCAAGCATGAGGCTGGCCTTGTTCCACCTGATCTGTCCCTGGAGTGTTCCTGTGTGTCATCCCAGCTGACTTTGAATTTTCAAGGCACAAGCCTCTTTTAGGAACCACAAACAGAATTTGCATATCTGAGACTCTGCAAGGCTTTCAGTGCCAGCTCTCTCTCTCTCTCTCTCTCTCTCTCTCTCTCTCTCTCTCTCTCTCTCTCTCTCTCACGCATATACACACATACATGACTGAGCAGACCTCACACCTCAGTCTCACTGGACTGGAATTGGTCAAACCCACATCAACATCTCAGGTAGAAATACCGCCTTGACTAATACCTGAATTGGTGGACAAAACCTCTCAAGTCTCACCCGGCACCAGGTGATTTCATTTAAATGAACAGAACCACCCGGACCTTTGCTAGATAAATGGTACATTTGCTCATGAATGCGGGTCCGATTGATGTTGCCACACAAGCTGCTGTTTGACATTTACAATCCTCTCTTTTATTCCTATTAAAGAAAGCAAGATTGGCTGGATTCCTGGGAGAGGGATCCACGAACACTTTTTATGGATGACTGGCACATCTGTCAGGTGGCCCCAGAGTGAAAGAGTAATGTTTGAAAACTTGAATAAATGCTAAAGCCCTCGTGGCATTAAGGACTTTCTTTTCTTTCTGTTTTTGCATGTATACGTGTGTGCATGCTCAGATGTGTGTGGGTGCATGTGTGTGTGGAGGCTAGAGGTCCATGTTGGATGCTCTCATGGGCTCTCCACCTCATTTTTAAGACAGGGTCTCTCACTGAACCTGGAGCTAGACTAGCTAACCAGTGACCCCTGGGCATTCCCTGTCTCCCCTTCCCCAGTGCTGGGATTCCAGGCACACGCTATTGTACCTGGCGTATACAGATGTGCCAGGGACCCAAGCCAGGTCCTCGTGCTTACTCAGTGAGCATGAGCCTCTCTGAGCCCAGACTATACGTGGTGCCTCTGTGGATAAGTCGGTCCACGTGAAGGTCAAATTCAGGGAAGAGGAGGCTGTGGAGTCCCAGGCTTTGCCATGGAACATCCTTGACCTCCAGGGAGGCAAGTGACAACAGTCTTGTCAAAGAGGCTTTGCCAGGTTCCTGGGCTGGACGAAGCAAGTCTACGAAGAAGGAAAGAGGCTTCCCCCAGGTACTTGAGATCCAGTTCCGCCCTGCTGTCTGCCTTCCTCCAGATGGGTCCTTGTCCTTCCTGGACACCAGGACACAGCACTTGTACGCAGCAGGCGAGGATGGGATGGGACATAATCCCAGCCGATGCCTCGCTGCTTGGCACTGCCTGTAGTGTTAGCTCAGCACTCTGGGTTCAGACAAAGTAATTGTAGACGTCTGCCAAACCACAGAGCTGGCGGGCATGGATGCTGCGCCTGGGCTGCAAACTGATGCCAGGAAGGAGCTCCCAGACCATAATGCTCTCTAGATTCCTGCTGTTGAAGCCCAGCAGGGCGTGAAAGCTGCCGCCCTGTGCTCTCCGAAGACCAGGCTTGCTATAAGCCGGGATCAGCGCCCTTCCACAGGCTTCCAGGAAGCAGCATTTTGGAGGATGATCTGAACAGAAGGGCTTCGACCTCAGAGGACTTGGGGATTGCCAGAGGTTTGAAGGTAGATCTTAACCCCTCTGACCTGAAAGACCGAAAGTCAATCCGAGGTCAAAGCTCCTTGGGAACTCGGAGTGGAGTAACAATGTTTCAGTCTTGGACTGTGGGAGGAAGGGAGGAAGTTCTGCTGGTCTGCCTCACTGGTCTGGGCATTGTTCATTCCAGAAACTTCCAGAATCTGGCAGCCTGTGGGAGGGAGCTTCCAAAACCCTTGTTTCTCTGGATGTCAGACCCTGGTAGAACATGCATATGTGCTCACAGAGACCCTTCAACCCAGAGTCTCTGAGTCCAGACTTAGGCTCAGGTACAGAGGGTGAAGGCCTGGTAATGGAAGGAGCAAACATCCGACAGGAAGAGGGTGGAGGGGAGAGCACTCTGTGGGCTGCTCTTCTGAGTGCTCCCTAGGTCCCTCTCCCCAGCCCACTGAGCTATTCCAGATACATCTCAGCCCGGCTGCGTGATGCCCGTGGTGAGCATTCCCCAAACCGCCGGTGGGGTTGTAAGGACGTGCTGAGTCTTATTCCATTCCCACCCCGAGAAATCCCTTGGCCCTCAAGGCCCTCCATATTCATAAGTTCTCGAGGTCTGAGAACAGCCTTAGTCCAGCATGAATATGGATCCAGAGGCTCTGCAAGGGTTCGGAGCCTCAGGAGACAGTGCGAGGCCGTGCCTGGACTCTCTGCAGGAGCGTGAACGGAGCTGGGAGCATGCCTGGGCCTGGAGAGGTGGGGCTGGCAGTATGTATAGCCTGAGGCTCTTTACACCTCAGAGCCTGGGCAGGTGCCCCGTGCCCTGCGGATATGGCGTAGCCCATCTGTGCCATGGAATCACATGCGTTATCTCAGGACAGGCTTATCTGTCTTCTTTTGACCTGGACTTTGAGAAAGTAGTAAAAAAAATCTCACAAAGAACTTGGTAGAGAAGGACAAATGCTCTCTGGGAAATACACTGTACTGTCTCTCCTGGGGAGGCTCCAGAGATGCCACCCGATGATGCTAATGAAGCGGAGCTATCAGCTAAACAGCCAACCACGTTGCATCCTTGCTTCTGGTCTTGCTCATGAATGATGCTCTGGTGAGTATAGTCCTCTGATAGGATCTGTAGAGGTCAAGTGTGAGACATTGCTTTCCATTTCTTCTGTAGGCCTAGAGCACAGTTACAGGAACAGAGAGGACACTGGGATGGAGCACGTGTTCATAAGGTTTGATCTGCACATGAGGATTATGCAGGGTAGGTAGAAACCCCTTGTGTCTCTGCCTCTCTCTCTCACAGAGCTGTGGATTCCAGTGACAATGGCCCCAGCCTCCTCCTGTTCCTGGTCTGCCTCTCAGAGGCTCCTATGCAGTCAGCTCACCACAGACCCCAAGAGCAGAGAGGAAGATTTTGAACAGTATGTTTCAGACTCCTTATTTACTGATTAGCACACTGAGGCCTGGAACCAAAGAGGATTGCTAGGGGCCAGGACCTTGGGTATGAAGCCAGGTTATCTCTTGCCTGATAGTCTGCGCCTCACACTCTTGGGGGCTTTTCCTGTTCCGGCAATACCGCCCTCTCTAAGACCAGCCAGCTAACTCTTGCAGAGAAATCACCCATGATGGAAATCAAGCCAGGGGAAGGGATCAGAGAGGGTAGAGCTTTCTATTGCCTGAGGAAGACTGTAGAACTCTGTAGAGACACAGAGACTCTTACTGGGAAAGGCTTATTAGCACGAACACACTGGCACACCCACCTTTTCCTGTCACAGCCTTGGCTCCGAGATTCATCCAGTGCCCAGAAAAATAAAGTCCACAGAGATGCAGTTTGCCAGCCCTTTAATTGAGAGAAGTGAACTGTGTGTAGCCAATTCCTGGGACAAATAGCCCTTCAGGGAAGCAGAGCTATGCTCAGTGAGCAAATTTTCCATGTGAACTAGGGCAGGACCTCCTAGCTCAGGTGATGGGTGGTATCTGAGAATGATGGAAAAAAAAACATCTAGAAAGATCCATGTTACGGTATGCCCTCAGATACAGAGCCACCAGAGGACGACCGCTGGTCCTCTGCCGAAGCCGAGAGACCTTTAGTGCCCTACCCCTGACCTTTGGGCTTTGGAAGGCCAGGTGCCATGGTACCAGTGTCCCCAGACACTACCTGGGACAGAAGGGAACCTGAGAGAGCCAGGCCTATTTCCCACTCTGCCAGTATTGTCTCCCCTCAAAGTTTTCTTTCTCCAGACATGGAGTCAGAAATAGTTCAAGTTCTGAGGAGATATTGTGACCAAGACTACGAAGTTCATGTCCTAAGCACAACCCTGGCATCATGGTAGCCAGAAGCTGGCCACAATCTCTGGATTGTTCTCTCCCATGTTGATTCCTGCTCTCTGTTCTTTCCTGCGGATCCCTCGTCCTCTAAGTGACACCGCTGGTTTTCACCCCTGTGATAGTCAGTCTTGATTGTCAACTTGGTGGGATTTAGACTCCCTCTGGGCATGCCTATGAAAGAGTTTCTTGACTCGGCTGGAGATGAGGGAAGACCCACCCTAACCGTGGACGGGACTATTCTACGGCTGGTATCCCAGGCCGAATAAACGGGCACCCGTCATGGCTCCCGTTTCCTACCTGCAATCGCAGTGTGACCAGCTTCTCCCACTACAATGTCCCCTCCACAGTGGACTGTGCGTGAAGTAAACCCCTCATTCCCTAAGTACTTGTCTCAGCCCAAAGAAATGAGCACGGCCCCTGTTCTGGTTGTCAGCCCCTCTCTCCTTCAAAAAGCTGCTGAAGGGGAAAATGTTTGAGTAGAGACTTCAGTGAGACCTACTGTGGGCACGTCATGTCCAGTGCTGGTAAGACCCCATCCTATAATCTGGGTTTTGTTTGCACAGATGTTTTCTCTGGTGACACTCATGAGCCTTGCTACCAATAGGGGACCCTCCAAGACTGTCTGTAGTTATGATGCCCACCATCCCCATCCCCTGCCCTTTAACTGTGGGGATAGGTTAACCCTGGGCAATGTGCCTTTCAGCTGGCATTCACTGAGGGGGAGAGGGGGCTGTACTCTACTCTAAAAGACCTCTTAGAACCTGCCAGGCATCTGTGATCTGGAAGCTAACCCTGACCATGAATCTGCCAGCATGTGAATTACCACCTGGCTTATCCCTACT
>PVHP010004877.1:0-33018 GCA_004024765.1 Zapus hudsonius
ATTTATTTTTATGTGTACAGGCACACTAGGGCCTCTTACTATGGCAAACGAACACCAGACACTTGTGGCACTTTCTGCTTGTGACATACATGGGTGGCTTGGGAATTGAACCCAGGCCAGCAGGCTTTGTAAGCAAGTGCCTTGAATGGCTGATACATCTTCTCTGCCCAGTCTTTTTTGTTTTCATATGTGTCTGTGCACATGGGTGCCTGTGTGCACACATGCATGTGGAGGCCAGGGACAACCTCAAGTGTCGTTCCTCAAGCACCATCCACCTGTTTTAAAGACAATGTCTCTCGCTGGGCTGACACTCACCAAGTGGGCTAGGCAGGCTGGCTCAGGATAACTCCTGCCTCCATCTCCTCAGTGCTGGGATTGACTACAAGTGTGTTACCATGTGCAGCATCCAGGTTTTTTTACCTCGATTCTGGGAAATCAGCTTAGATCTCTACACTTGCAAGGCAATTGCTTTTACCAAATTAGCTATCTGCCTAGCCTCCTGAAGCAAAACAAATGTGTCAGTCTTTTTGGGCCTGGCTTATTGCACTTAATGTGATGGTTTGGGGAAGGGCAACCAGGGAGAGGGAGTTCAGACGCTAGAGAGGCTGAAGGGGATGAAGGGGCGTGATGGAAGTACATTTTATACATGTATGAAGTCATCACAATGGAGATGTGTGTACAAATAATACTAATAAAAATGAATAATAAATAACAGCATTATAGAGTTTTCAGATCCCTGATCGAGACAAACTTGTTTATGATTGGCATCTTTGCTTTGAGTTCCCCATACTTGGCTTATCAGATAATCATGTGGGCTGATAGTCTTTCTGGAACTTTCCTTTCTCTGTGTGTCATCAGTACCACATTGGTCACATTCATAAACTGATCAGCTTCCCTAAGTAAGTAACCATTCTTCCACCTCTGCTTAGGGTCTTCCAATGATCAAGATTTTTTTTTTACCATAAGCAATTTTACTTTTCTAAATAAAGTGGTTTGTTTTCTTATGTTCTCTAAATTATTGAACTTACACATTTTATATAATTTTTGCATGGCACTGCCAGGTATCAAAATTCCTAATACTTACAGAGGTTTTTCTTTAGGTACTATTTTCACTCCAAAAAACAAAATACCAGCCAAAATTACCACACTCAAATGAGTTAAGAGAAGCACACGTTTAGCTACACAGTATTGTTGGAATCTTTTTTTATTCAAAACTTTAACCAAAAAAAAAATGTATAAAAGCTATGCTCCTCTAGTGAAAAGATAAGTATAGGTTATATCTAAAAACAATTTCTTAAACTAATATGTTATCAATTTCCTCTACTGAAAATTGGTCACCTGGGCTGGAGAGATTGCTCAGTGGTTAAGGTGCTTGCCTGCAGAGCCTAAAGGACCCCGGTTCAATTCCCCAGTATCCATGTAAAGTCAGATGCACAAAGTGGCACACATGTCTGGAGTCCTTTGCAGCAGCTGTGAACCCATTCTCTCTCTCTCTCTCTCTCTCTCTCTCTCTCTCTCCTTTCTCTCTCTCCTTACATATAAATAAATAATTTTTTTTAAAAAAAAAATGCTCACTTGACATGACCAGGCCAGTATGTGAGCTGCAGTTTTCAGACTTTCTGAAGACAACTCAGAAACATCAATAACCGTAGTAACAACATAGTTCCTCACTTGGAGGTAGATAAAGAATGAGGAGTTTGAGGTCAGTGTGGTCTATATGACACCCTGTCTCAAAACACACACACACACACACACACACACACACACACACACACACACACACGTGTGACACGGTGGGAAAGTAAAGAGAACACAAAGGAAGCTAAAGGGCCTCCAATTTGTTCCTTCATTCTTGGCTGGCCAAGCCTGTCATTCTTCCTCTCAACCCTAAATAAAGCATTGGATACGTTTTTATTTTAGGCTGTCCTTGTCTCAAATTGGATTCCTGCATTTTCCATAGATAAGATGATCAATCCAAACAAAGTCCCAGTCAGGGGAAAGGGCAGAAAAATAATCAAAGGATTGAAAAATGAACTGATGAGAAACACTACAGGAAGTGATTCCTCTGAATGGCTCTCAGAATGTAAATGAAGAACACTTAAGCCAAATCATGAACGAGTTACTGACAGCATGAGACAGTAATAGGTCCACACGATTGCGGGTACCAATGGCCAATATCTTAAAGGAAGCCAGGTAAATGTGGCCCAGTGTTCTAAGCACTGGGCACTGATAACAGTGGGGCACACTGTGTCAGAAGCTCCAGTGGAACTCATACTGGTCCCAGTACGTGCTGGGCTCAACCCTCTGCTTCCTCCATTCTGCAAGGGACTCGGTCCTTCTTACACGCATACACGTGAATGTGCACACACAAGCACACAGACCTCCTCCACCCATTCTTCTCAAGTTTCTGTCCTGGGCTAAGGCAAATCTCAGTAGTGAGTTTTAGCCAGTTCCGCTCCCCAGGGGTCTCCTGTTACTTGAGAAACTCCATATCAAATATCAAACTCTGTTTACTAGTGAGAAAGCATAACCCCCACCTGCATCTCTAGAGAGACTTAGGTCACCCAGGCCTCACTTGATCCCACTGAGTCAAATGTCTTCTATAGGTAAGGGATTTGAGTGCATGTTTAGGGATGAAGGAGTCAGGACATTTGAAAGGAATTCCAGTGAACTCGACTGATAGGAATTCTTGTGTCCTGCACCAACAAAGGACTGAAAAACAAGCCACTAAAATAAAAATGCAACCTCCATTATCCAAGAACCTTTGTAGACTAAGCATAAGAAGGTAAGTATAGTTTTGGGGGAAAAAAGACTATATAAGTCTATCTTCCAGTATTTAATAATGATATGATAAGCATTTTTTACCTAGTGAGAGACAATATAAAATTCCATAATCCCTTCCTGTTTAATGGGATAGAAAATCAGAATGCCTTCTTGTCTTCATTTTTATTCCTTCCTACAATGCTATCAAAGTAAAAAAGTTTATCATGGCTAGTCCACATGAAAAAGTACTCAATAACCAAAGTGAGAAAAAAAAGTATGATAGGAAAATATAACCCGAATAGAGAAGTTAGAAGTGAGAAGAGGAAAGTAAAAAAAAAAAAAAAATGAAAAAGTAAAAAAAAATGTGGACTTTCCAGTTCATATTAAATGGAAGTTATACAAAAAAAAATTGGAACTTGGGCTGGAGAGATGGCTCAGCTGTTAAGGCACTTGCCTCCAGTGCCTAAGTCTCCTGGTTCAATTCCCCAGTACCCACATAAGCCAGACCCACAAGGTGTGGCCTGGTACACTCTCTCTATCTCTCTTTCTCTCTCTGTGTCTCTGCTTGAAAATTAATAAAGAAAAAAATTTTTTTAAATGAAAAAGAAACTCATTTGCTATTATGATAATGAGCACATTGTTAAAAGAAAAGAAAGAGAAACCAAGTATATGTTTCATAGTTCCAAGTAAAGGAGAAAAGTACAAAGCAAAGGTCTAAGTACTAATGCTGGTAAAAGAGGAGACATGAGCATTCAGACTGAAACAGAGAAAAGAAAATTAGGAGAGGAGAAAATCTATCTTGGAAGAAAGATACAGTAAAAATAAATGGAAACACGACAGAAAAAGAATGAAACTAAATTGTTTTTTTAGACAAGGTCTCATGTAGTCCAGGGCAGACTCAAACTCACTATGTAGATGAGGAGGACCTTGAACTTCTGATCCTCCTGCCTCTACCCCCGCAAGTGCAAGAATTATAGCATGCATCACCACTCCCAGTTTTATACAGTACAAGGGCATTGCAACTTAGGGCTTTGTGCATCCTAAGAAAGCACTCAATCAACAGAGCCCCAGGCATGTGTATTTAATTATATACAATTAACAACAACAAAAAAAAATACAGCCTTGTCCCAGCATAATATCTACAGCAAGCAAGAATGGCTGAATGTTTTATTACATTTCAGCATCAAAATTAATTATTGAATAGGAGCTTCATTGGAGCCATGAACCTTGGAGTACTGGATGAACTTGATCCTTTTACATTATACATTAGCATTAACAGAATTTCAGATCTATTTGTAGAATGCAAATATATTCTCATAAGCTAAAAGATTCTGTTTAAACTTGGATCTCAAACAAATAATTAACTTTCTAAATAATCCCTGTGCTGCACAGCACTCGTTAAATGTGACAGCTTATCCTGTACTAAGCTTATTAAAAAAAAGAATGAGATTTTCCTTCATATTTAGATGGAGGGATAGCACTCTGATAGTCCAGATACACACAGTATTATCATTTCAGAAAACTAAGACTGGCTTTCATATTTAGACTACGGGATGATACTCTGAGAATTCATATACACACTATCACCACTTCTGACAAAGGACAGGATGGGGAAAGTTCTGGCTGGAAACACTGCCTCTATTATGTTAATCACCACGTTTGCCCACTCTGTCTGCAGCATCCTTCTGTCTTCCCAAAGGCACCCCTTTCCTGAAGTGTCTTTGAGGCATTTCTGTGCTAATCTCCCTACATCCTCTTTGACTATTTCCTATTCACTCTCTAAAGTCCAATTTATAATCTTTATCTCAAACATTTCCCACTGCAGTAAAACACCGCATTTACATCATCTTTTCTTATCTTACTCTCTGTGTCACAAATGAACCAAGGGAAGGTGAGGGAAGAAAGCAAGAATCTGTGGTATTACAGAAATTTCATAATACTAACAAGGGTATTAGGAATCCAAACACTGGCTACATTTTATTTTATAACATCATGAAGCAAGACATACTGCTTGAATATCAGGGTGGAGAAGCATGTTATTATCTTCTTTCTCATAAATAGAAGATGGAAACTTTCAAAATTATTGTGATTCAGAGATGGTGAGCAAATTAGACTTAACTTCTTTGTATGCAATATGGCATGTGATATTTATAGGTTTCCATTCAGTTTCGAGGGTGTGGGGTCTTCTAGTCTTAACTAAACAAATCTCTAGGAACCACAAATACACAAAGGTCTGGAATAGGAAAGATTTGATACCCTCAACTAAGAGCAAACGAGATAGCAAAAAAAAAATATCTTCAGCATAGAGACATTTGTGCAACTATGTTTATAGCAGCTCAATTCATATAGCCAAGAATTAGAATCAGCCCAAATGCTTATCCATGGAGGAATGGATAACAAAACTGTGGTATATTTACACAGTAGAATTTTACTCAGCTGAAAGGAAAAGAGAAATATCGAAATTTAGAGAAAAATGGTCTGACTTGGAGCAGATCTTACTAAGCGAACTCTCAAAAGAACAGATAGTCAAACACCGCATACTCTCCCTCATATGCAGTTCCTAACCAGGTTAGCTGTAAACTCTACGCAAACCAGTCTGGAGAAGTGAGAATTTGTGAAAGAGGGGTAAGGAATAGGGGGGAGGGATAATTTAAGCATGAAGCTAAACCAAAAATGATTCAAAATCATAAAATCCTCACTTGCATACTGTAACCTATTGAGCAAGTAGTGGGCATCATCTGTCAAGAGTCTAAGCCCATGAAAAATTGATCAGTCAGGCAACTCATGGCCCTAGTCACCGGCTCCTTCCCTCACTGAGCTGTTGACCAAAGTGACCCATGAGGTTCCCCAAAACAAGACAGGATTCTGTCAAAGCTCTTGAATACCCTACCGAGGCCTGAGGTAAGATCCTGTTGCTGAAGAAACCATAGAAAGCCATCTATCAGCACCGAGAGACCCTGTGAGGTCCAGTACGTTAGTGCAGTGCTGGAAGGCACTGCATAAGCTGACAGGGGAAACTGGTCAACAATAGTTGGAGTAAACAGAGACCACTGATATAAAACACAGTCTGCTGCCATAAGTAGGCTGAACACACTTCCTACTGAGAGAGAACAGCGAACCAAGAAATGAACACTTGTGCAATGGAGGTGCCAAAGTCTGGGAGAGGTAATCAACAGCTTTTAATTTGGCCACGTAATCCACTCAGTGATGGGAGCCCTTGACTGCAACTGGGGACTCAGGGTAAAATGCATTGGGAACCAAAATCCTGGGTCTCCAAAGAGAAATTCACTTTACAAGTGATTTACAAAGAGGCTACTCACAATAGAATCTAGCCAATTCAGAAATGTGTATTTCAGTTAATTTACACTGATCTCACTCTCCGATGGAGATTCTGTTTGTATTTTTCAAAAGGCAGTGACAGACCTGCAGCCTTTCCAACCCTACCAATGAGCCACAGGTCAATAGCTGACATCCTAGCAAGAGATGAGCCACCCCAGACCTATGGTGGAGGATCCACATGGAACCCTGCAGAGAGTGGTGGGATAAGCAAGAGACCCATAACCACAGCCAATCATTCAACCCAGTATAAGCCAGCAAGACAGACACCAATGATTTTCAATACAACCTTAAGCAGAAGTATAGAGGCCCCTAAGACCCCAACAATAAAGCAGCCTTAATACTCACCCACTGTGATGGTTAGGTTTTTCTGTCAACTTGATCTTTTTAATTATCTTAGGTAGGTCTCTGAGGATATTTATAGGAAGGCAGCCTCTCAGCAAGGGGCAAGATGTAAAGAACCTCAAAGAAGCTGAAAGTAAACATCCTTTCCTGTGTGGGCCATGTAGGAAGGAAATTCCAGAGACTCAGGAAGCCATTAAGTCTGGGATATGGTTGCGGGACCCCACCCTAAGCCTATATAAAAGAGAAGAAATTCTCTCCTTGGCCCTCCTGCCTGTTGACTGTTCTGTGTGTATGGTGTTGGTGATGGGGTTCTCTCTCTGCTTGGACCTGTGAAAGGGGTCAGCCTCTTTCGCTGTTACAGAACTTCCCCTCAATCTGTAGTTTCAATAAATACTTTCCTCCCCCAAATTGTGCCTGGTTTGAAGATTCATCCCAGCGGCATGTGGCTGACTATGACACCCACCATGACTCAGGGAACTGAGCTGAAGAGGGGGCGGAAAGATTGTAAGAGTCATGGTGGAGGAGAATGTCCAGAGACATTGCCCCCCTCAGTAACAACATACAAAGGGGAAATGGAACCGGGTTGACTCCTAGGCTATCCATAACCCTCTACCCCATGGACTGATCCAGTTTGCCCACAGAGGAGGATACCCAGCTGATTGGGGACAGGGAAGAGGGAAATCGGGGAATTGGGGACACCAACACATTATTTGCTAATTCAGTGTTTCTAAATATGGATAATAAAGATATAATTTATTTTTTAAAAAATAAAGTATCTTATAGAAAAGTTCCCTACTTCCTAATACCTGCTGGGTCACTGAGTTCCACACTGGCTGAATACTCAGAAGGCCTTAGGTCATAGGTTTTCTACGGCAGACACTTCTTTCATTTAATTTTAGAATGTTATCAGTGCTCATAATGACGGCCTGTGCAGCAGTGTTTTCAAGCCAGTCCTTAATCACTACAGGATATAAGCCAAAAATGGAAGATGATAAACCTGCCAAAAATGGAGATAGGCGGCAGGTGGTTCTGCAGACAGAGTGCTCTGAAATGTCTTAGTCACAGCTCCATAAACAGGAGGGATTGCCAAAGCCACTTACATCAATAACCTAAGCATCTTGACCATTGAAGGAGAAGGAAAGCACATTTGTAAGTTTTATAATTACCTAAAATGAAAGAGTTAAGATAGGACCCACAAAAGGAATACATACATATATATCTCCCCCTTGCATTAAAAGACTACCTGGGAGAATTGCTGGAGACCCAGTGGAGTCCACTACTATACTGTGAATGCAGAAAAACAAATGCCTCAATAAATGCTGGAAAAATTCTCCAGTGAATCCTTTATGAAACATTCACTTATTTTGTCAAGCATTAATTATTGAAAAATTATATCAGATGAATAACAAGTCATTCTGTTTCTCGAATGTCACAAAATTGCTCTGTATCATTTATATGGCTGTATTAAACACTAGTCACTGTCCTGCAGACAGCCTGATAGCCACGGAAGGTTCTCCTGAATTGATTTCCACTCAGAAAAACATGACTCCAGTGAGGATGAAGCTGCAGAGAAGAGGTTGTTCCCTCTGCATTGCACAACCTCCTTTTCATCTGGTCATGGAACCTATTCAAAATATAGTCATTAGGAGCTGGAGAGATGGCTCAGCGGTTAAGGCACTTGCCTCCAGTGCCTAAGGCCCCAGGTTCAATTCCCCAGGACCCATATAAGCCAGACCCACAAGGTGATAGCCCTGGTGCGTTCTCTCTCTCTCTCTCTCTCTCTCTCTCTCTCTCTCTCTCTCTCTCTCTCTCTCTCTGCTTGAAAATGAACAAATAAAATATTTTTAAAAATATATAAAGTCATTAGATATCCCTGACAGTTATAACATGATAAAGGTCTACAGAAAGACAGATTTTGAAAAGCACATAGGCTGTGAGCTATCTAGATGCAGGGAAATAGACTGTATGAGTTTGAATGGCAGAAAATAATGAGCCAAGAATAAGAAACAGAAAAAAAAAATCCAGTTTTGCCTCCTCATGCTCTGGGTTGTAATGCTTTCTTTCCATTTGGCATTATAGTCACAAAATGACTGATGGTGTTAGCAGAGTTCATATTTTAAAGCATATTCCAATTTGTTAACAAACTTCTGTCAACAATGGGTAAAAAATGGTTGAGCATATACTCTCTTCTATATATTGTTGAAGTTATCCTTCATTCCATTGTGTCCTTATTATGACACATCTCTAACAAATATGGCATTATTGACAAAGTACTAAGAACAATACTTGGCACATTAAGTACTAAATTGGTGTGGTAGTTTGAATATAAAATGCCCACATTAGCTTCAGGTGCTTGTGATTAAGCTTCCTATTTAATCCCCATTGGATGGAGCCTTTGGAAGGCGGAGACTTGCTGGAGATGGGTCACTGGTGGCAGACTTTAAGGTTGATCAGTCTAACACACTGGATATTAAGAGATAGCTTGCTTTTGCTTCTCTATCTGTCTCTCTATCATCTATCTATCTATCTGTCTATCTCCTTTTCTCTCTCTCCCTGCCATTGTATAAAAATATGTAAACTCAGCTATGCTTTTCTCTGCCATGATGAAACTTTCCCTCAAAATTGTAAGCCTGAAATAAGACCTTTCCTCCTATAGGCTATTTTGGGTCAGGTGTTTTGTTCCAGCAATGTAAAGGTAACCACTATAGAAATTTGGTACCTGGAGTGAGGTTATTGCTGTGATGGACCCGATGGTGCTATTTTTAGTATTTTGGAATTTGTTTGCAAGAGGAATATGAAAGGATTTGGCACTTTGGACTAGAGAAAACTTGCAGTGCTGTAAGCATAACATGCTGTGCTCTCTTATTCACTGCTGTAGCCCTAGTGCCTAGAACTGCGCCTCCCACATTAACAAATGTTGTAAAAGTACTTCTTGAATGAATGTAAACACATCTTTTATTAAGCTTTCTTGCATATCTAAGACTAACATATGCCCAGACTTGCTAAAGCACTGTATCGAAAGATCCTCCTCCACCCACTGCTGACAGTTTTCTTTGAAGGCTGAGTAAAAATATTCTTCTTCATCTGTTTGATCTGTCAGCTAGAATTCAGCTGCTAAGTAAATGTTCTGTCCTCATTTAAACACGGATTGGGTAAGCACTTGTGTTTACAAAATTCAGTGATCTGTTTAGGCTGTAAACAGAAGCAGGAGAGCAACCTAGAAATAGAAGGATAGGGTCCTTTTTATGGGCCTCCATTCACAGATTTATGGCTGGGGCTTTCATGAGAAATAGCCTAGGGAGGGCTCCAGCCCAATCACTACAAACTCCCCTTTCATATGGACAGAACATATGTTTATCCCAGAAAAGACTTTTTACTCTGAAAGTCACAATTTTAAAGGACAATTGTGCGAATGTCCCCACAACTGCTGTCTCCAGCATGACTTTACCCCACTTCACTGCTCCTGATACCATTACAGAGCCAAGATGGTTTCCATTGTGGGCAGGAAAGGGGCCAGGTGCATAGAAGAAACACTGCTAAGGAGCATCTAACCTTTATAAAACAAGGCTTTCTCCCAGAATGTGGAGGCAGAGACAGGAGGATGACAAGTTCAAGGCCAACTTAGCTAGTTCAAGGCCAGCCTGGGCTATATAACGAGACCCAGTCTGAAAGAAGGAAGAGAAGGAGGAGATAGAGCAGGAAGAGATGAAGCAGCAGTAGCTTTCTTTATTCCCAGATCCTAGGGGAGGAAGGAAGGTGGTATGAGTAACCTCATGCAGACAGAGTACAGAAATGCCAGGATGAAAGTCACTGATTGGGAATCATGTCAGACGTGCAAGGCTGCAGGACTTCTCCAAAATGCCAACTTTAAACAAACTATACTGATATTAGAAAGTGAATAAGTTAGGCATGTTTGCTCTCTTAGTATAAGAAAATCCTTTGACCTTACACTCTCACCTCACCCCCACTTCTCCAACTCCTTCCATTCACTCTGCACCAGCCATGTTCTCTTTTAAAAACATTTCTATTTAGTTACTTGCAAGGAGAGAGAGAAGAGAATGGGCATGGCCTCTTGGCTGTGCAAACAAAACTCATGTGCCACTTTGCACATCTGCCTTTACATGGGTGCTGGGGAATCGAACCCAGGCCACAGGTTTTGCAAGCAAACAGCTTTAACCACTGAGTGATCTCTCCAGCCCTTGTTTTCTTTTAAATATGGATTGCTAAGAATTTGTGCTTATAAAACTCAGTTTTGGGGCAGAATTCAGCAATCTATTTAGGCTATATATACATTAGGAGGGCAACCTAGAAATTTACCAACTCTATACACTTCCTACCTGTGGCTTCAGCTTGTCCCACTCTCTTTATGGGATGTTTTCTCCCAGAGAGAGGTCCAGACTGCTGCTTCATCCTCTTCCTTAGGCGTTTACTCATACATCATCTTATTAGAGAGGAAATCCCCCCCCCCACAGACTCTTCTGCTTGCTTCCTGACCATTTACTGCCCTCAAAGTGCAGGTGAGGGCTAACTTGATTCTTCATTGAATGTCTCTAAGTAAAACCAGAACAGGGACTGGGTTTTGTACCATAATGGATCCCCAAGCCTAAAACATGTTCAGTATGTATTAAAGCAACAAAATCAGGACCTACATTTAAGATTTGTACATTTTGCAAATGAATAGAGACAATCAAATAAGTACACTGAAAAGACTGAACAAGTTCAGGCTAATGCTAAGCTTCATAAAAGAAACTCAATGACATTAATGCCTTCGCAGCTCACCACATACATCGGTGAACAGGAATCATTCCCTTGGTCTCTCCTGGTGTTACAAATAGTCGGAATTGTACATTCATTTCTCTCAGCAAACTTGGAGAACAAAGTGGGATGATGTGGTGAGAATTAACATTCCCAACTTTAGAAGCAGACTGAGATGTCTGGTGCTCAGTTTATGACAAGCATGGACTGAGGGAACAAGAGTCTAAAATGACGATGCTATTTTTAAAAGGAGGAAATACACTTGCACCATTAAATCTTCCTCACTCACTTGTTAGAACAGATTATGTCTTAACACTCCTTTCTCCTCCATGCCGTTCCCACTGGCACCGTTTCTAAGGGAGCCTTGATGGCTGAGGTCAGGAGTATCCTGTAACTGTAGCTCACCTTGCAGCCAGGTAACTAATCCTGCATTCACCTCCCCACAATACTATTGTGATTGTGTCAGCCTTAGGATCAAAGACTTTCAACCTTTTTCTTTGAATTCTCATATCTCATGTTTTTTTCTTTTTCCCACAAGCTTATATAACTTTATATGCTAAGAAGAAGCTCATAGCTTCCTAATATATTCAGGATACATTTTAAACTCCTGAATTTGGATGTCAAGACCCTCCACAATTTTTAGTGAAGCTCCCTCCCATCTACCTAAACACGTTGATCAGGAAACACAGCCTTGTTCCCACACTCCCCCAAACTACTTTGTCTTTTCCTTCCCTGCTGGTCCGTAGATTACTTCGGAGGTCATTGTACACTAACACTCCGGTTTATCCACAGAGCTGGGTGGACAGCAGCTTGGGACAGAAATAGGCCAATGGGCATAGCCACCTGGGAGAACACAGCAGTGGACAGTTCTCGTTTATTGTATAGATAAAAATTATTTATACAAGCCGGGCGTGGTGGTGCACGCCTTTAATCTCAGCACTCAGGAGGCAGAGGTAGGAGGATCACCATGAGTTCAAGGCCACCCTGAGACTACAGAGTGAATTCCAGGTCAGCCTGGGCTAGAGCGAGACCCTACCTCGAAAAACAAACAAAAAAAATATATATTTATATGGAGGAAAAGGCAGAGGTAGGGGCATAGGCAGCAAGGGGATTGGTAGGGGCAGGAGCTGTCTCAATCTCATGAGTTGATTGGTAGGGGCCAGTACCCTTTGGATGCTTAATTTGCATAGATAATTGAGGGGGCTACGTGACTCTGTATAGAATGGTGATGTCAGCAGAGGAAATGTAACCTTATTGTTTAGGTTTGTTATTACAGCTGGACTGAGTTGAGGCCTTGAATTGCCTGCTTATCTCAGGGCACAGCTGTTGCCTGCCTGGATGCTGGAGGGTCCAGGATATGCTTGAAATAATTGGGGGTCCCAGGCTCGCCTCAACTTCTTTAACAGAAGGAGATAGTCTGGACGCCTGCTGGTCTCAGCAAAATCCTATCCTCCATGCCTCCTTGCAGAGTACCACACTTCCTGGGGACTTGTGTTCATCAACTCTCCCACCTGGGTCATCCTCCTTCTCCCCCAAACAGATTCAGACCTAGTCATTAGTGATCACACCCGGAGACTTCACCGAAGATGTTCAGACAGCTGAAGACATAACAAGGTCCATCTTGCCAAAATATGGCTTCTACAGACTCGCGCTGCACTACGTAACCTTGTTTGACTATTTCTGTGTGGTATGACTCCTTGCCTTTTTGGAACAGATGGTCCGTTCCACTGCTGTGACAGCTGTCCCGTGAGGGTGTTATGGTGACACTGCAGCCCTGCTTTCTTGTCTGCATGCAGCCTGCATCTGATACAGCAGCTCCATTTAAATATGCCTGTGTGGCTGCCACACTGTTGCCTCCTGAGAGCCAGATGCACAGCATATAGCTATTAAACAGAATAAGCTGGAAAGAACATAAGATAATGGGGTAGGTTATAAACTAACTTCCTCAGACTACTGAGGGGCAAGCTCAATTTGGGGCCCTCAGCCCATGTGTCCACATTTAGCAGGTTTATCCTGGCATGTCCTCAAGGGCAAAGAGTACAAGAAGCATGCACTAGGCAAGGAAAATCTTGATGTGTCATTGCATTCTCTTAAGATAAAGGAAAGAAACAGAGTCCAGCCAAGAACGTTGGGTTATTGATGGCCTCATGCTCCGGAGGCTTTGTGATGAGCTTCTCTGGGCTCAGCAGCAAAGAAAGACTTTGTCCTGAAACAACGTAAACATCTTGCCAAGTCAAAAAATTGACTTTCTTAAACCAAAAGGAAGGGCTGGTCAGATCAGGCAGCAGACAGTCAGAAAAATCCCTGGACACAGACACTACAGAGCTAAGCGGTAGGGAGTGGCCTAGGACAACCCCATCTGAAGTCAGACTGGTGGCTGCCAGTTGGCCATTTGGGATGCCTGAAAAGTCACCTGCCTGGAAGTCAGGCTTTGGTTTGTTCCAGTTTTGCTTCTGGCTGTTTTGGTGACCTTGGAACCAGGAAAATCAACCCTGCACATTGCTGTGTGCATATCTACAACTCTGGGTCACAGTCACAAAAATACAAACACCACCCATGCTCAGAATCAGATAACTCGATGTCAGGGACACATTAAAGAATGAGGAAGTTTCCCTTTGGAGAGGCCTTTTCCAGTGTGACCACATGCAGCCCTACATCATGTCCCCTTCCCGCCACCCAGCAACATAGTCCCATGTCAGCGCAAGCTCTCCCACTTCCTGCTACCTGCCAGGAAAAGGGTATCAAGAGATCCTAGTCATACCACCAATGCCATCCTTATTAATCTGTTGAACCTCCTAAACAACATATGATTTTAATTCCATGAAAATATCTTCCAGGTATTATTTTAGTTATAAGAATCATTTTTAAAGGGGCTGGAGAGAGTGCTCAGTGGTTAAAGGTACTTACTTGCAAAGCCTTAAATCCCTGGTTCAATTCTGAAATACCCACATAATTCAAAATGTACAAAGTGGCACATGTGTCTGGAGTTTATTTGAAATGGCAAGAGGCCCTGGCATGCCCATACTCCCTCACTCTCTCTGTCTGTCTGCCTCCCCTACCCCCAAATAGATAAATAAAAATATTTTTAAAAAAGAATTATTTGGAAGGAATACAAAACAAAACATGGAGAAAAGTCACCATTCTCTTAAATCACATTCCCCTTCTAGTCAGGACTAGTTACCCTATTTTGGGGACAAATAAGCCAGCAAAAGACTCTATCAATGTGGTTTTTCAAAAATCAAATAGCTGAGGATATTGCTCAGTGGTTAAAGCACTTGCTTGTAAAAAAGAATGCAAGCACTCTTTACTTCCAATGTTTCTGCATACTATTAAATGACAGTCAAGGTCTAGTCTAGTTACAGCTCTCTAATAGTGAGCTGGTTTTCTCTGCATTGGTGGATATATGGGTCAAACTGCCTGCTACAATTCCATGTGCAATTTGCCTTCATAAGAAACTCCTACCATCACCTCCATCAAAAGGAAATGAGAAAAGGAGGTGGAGGCAATAATTGTACATAGAAAGAAAGGGTCCTTTGGCCTTGAATGACTCACCTGTATCAAGTATAGCAAAAAGTACCTGGAAAGACACCACAGTGAATAATTGCTTAATTATGATGCTGGAACCAGAGTTAGTTTATGAAGTCCTTGAGGTATCATTTTACAGAGTGTGAATTCTCTGTCCTAAGGGAACTGGAGCACCCAGACAAGTCTGGTGCACTGAAGGCCACAGCTGATCGCCCTTTAGTGCTAATGGATATGAGGCTAATGAAGGCACTTGATAAGCAAGTGTGGGGGGGAATGGCTGTGTACCTGAAAGTTCCAGCCTCACCCCCTCCCACCACTGCTCTAGGAGAAAAGAACATTTAAAGTAATAGACTACATCTTTTATAAAGGGCTACAAAGCTCAATGGCTGAGTTTGTAGTGCTGAGCATAGAACCCAGTGCTCACACAGACTATACAAGTGCTCTACCACTAAACTACTCCTCCACCTCAGGAGCTTTTATACATTAAATTTCTCTATAAAGTGTACTATTATTTTGAGATTTTCAAAAAATGTCAAATATCGATAATTTTTAAGTTTATCTTCCTTAACACTTTTCTGTAACTTAAATTTTTTGATAACTTCTGGATCCAAAATTAACTGCTTGGTGATGAGTAATTGAGTGTTGAAATTCATGCACCGACAAAAATGAAGATTTTATTACTCACTAGAGATTGGTTGGGAATGAAGATGGTGATGAATTTAAATACTCATTTTAAGTAAAGAATACTTTATATATTTGAGAGGATAAAGTTTAAAATATAGATATGCTAAGCAGCATGTCTACATATAAAGCACTGGGTCAAATAATTATTCTAAAAGGAAATCTTTATCATACCTAGAATCATCAGTCATTGACATTTCTGCTGAGTAGTCATGAATATGTTTCGCCTAAAGGTACTGTCAAATGCTATGATAAACCAAAGGGTCATTTAGACTAGTCAGCCACTCAGATCTCAAATTGAGAATGGAAGCAAATCCATACCCATACCATTATACTGAAATAATAGTACATCTGTCCAAAATATTTGATTCCTCATATGTTGATAGTCCTGAATCACCATGGCAATCTTACCCACATTTTTTTGGCAGGGCTGGAAATTGAAACCATGGACTCACAAGTGCTAAGCAAGCACTCTACCACTAAGATATGTTCCCAGCTCTTGCTACATTGTCTAGGATGTCAGAACTTCCTGGGCTGGAGAGATGGCTCTGCAATTAAAGGTTTAACTGCTTTAACTACTAGTTTTCAAAGCCTGGTGGTCCAGGTTCAATTCCCCAGTAGTCAGATGCACAAAGTTGAACATGCATCTAGAGTTTGTTTTCAGTGGCAAGGGGTCCTGACACACCCAAATTCATTCTCTCTCTCTCTCTCTCTTGCTCTCTCTCTCTTTCTCTCTCTCCTTGCAAATAAATAAGTGAAATGTTTTTAAAAATAAGGTCGCATATGTTTCTCAAAATACACAGAAAAAGTTTCAAAGCAGATTTAAGACCAATGCAATAGGAAACAGATACTTAACATTATTAGTTTCCTTAAATATCAAATATTGTTGAGTTACTATTCTATGGAATATGTCTTTTTATCACAGTATACAAGAAAAATTGGAATTTGCTTCTCAAATTTCATGATATTTTAAGACTGTTTTCCCTAAAAGTTCCTTTTTCAAACTAAAATAGATACAGGTAGACAGAAAATAGCACAGTCCTTAATAGTTTATGTAATATAAACACAATAAAATGTGATTTTATCATGTATTCATCTATGGTAGCCATCTATTTCTCAGTCCTTTTAGCCAGCTAGAAATCATTCTGTTTTTATCACAGCTTCTTAAAAAAGAATCATGATGTTTTTTTGAAGCTGGTTATCTTGGGGGAAACCAAAGATGTATATG
The DNA here is from genome assembly GCA_004024765.1 of Zapus hudsonius. Taxonomy (NCBI): domain Eukaryota; kingdom Metazoa; phylum Chordata; class Mammalia; order Rodentia; family Dipodidae; genus Zapus; species Zapus hudsonius. The sequence continues at coordinate 16,634 of PVHP010004877.1, forward strand.
AAATTCTTGCTATAGCCAACAAGTGGTTCACAGTTCAGTTTCTGCAACTCTGAAATCCAAGACTCTAGTGTTTTCAATTAACATGTTGGCAAGACCAAAACAGATCTTTCAGCTGTGAACCTGAGCTCAACTTATTGGAGGGCTGTTTTCATTCTTTATTTTTTCCACTTCATGTGAATATCTACAATAATCAATATTCAGCTATAGAAATATGAATATGTTTGATAATGAGGTATTTAGCAGAAGTGACCTACAAAATATAGAAATATACCTGACCTTGGAGTTTAGGATAAAAAATGGTGGGAACACTTTCAGCTCATTAAGACAAACTGGGCTCTATATCTGAGCACTAGTCATGACAACCAACTGTCACCATCACCCACTTATCTTACCACTTTCTTCTCTAACAGGATCCCCTCTCCCCTCTCCCTTCTTCTCTCCTTTCTCCTCTCCAGTAAGACAATCAAACTTCCAGGCTTCCCACTCAATCCTCCCCACTACATTTATGTTCATGCATACCATCACCTCCTCATATCCCATTCACTGTGAGAGCCTCGCAGTCTCACACTCCCACCCTGCTTCAGTTCCCATTCCTGTACCCCTAGTACACACTAGCCCCAACAAGCTCAACCCTGAGTCTACGTGGTTGGCTCCTAAAGTACCGTCTTATTCTTTCACTCCCCAGCCCCTGCCCCTTCCAGTGCCCCTTAGAATCTGCCTCAGGATTAATCATGTCACCATACAACATTTTGTTATAAACCTTTCCAAAACTCAAAGACTGTAATGGAGAGATAAAGTCCCAAGTTAGGAGCCTGGCATTTAAAAGTCAAAGAACTTACACCCAACCTATCTTTGCACTGCTTCTCCTGATCTTTCTTAACACAAACCTTCCAGAGCCTAGATCCAGATAAGCCTGCAGTCTCTCCCCTCACTCCAAAAATACAGAAACAAGTTATCCTCATTACGTTTGCTCATACTATCTACCCCAAGGCCTTACCTCTGTAATGAGCCCAGCACTATTTCTATTTTAAGCTCACTTGTGTTTCAGACTTCCTGGCCCACTGTGATCTCTGGAATTCCCATAGCGCTCAGTGTATATACTATTCATTTGATACTTGATATACACTTCCTTTTATTGTCAGAGTATTTAATTTTTCATGCCTATGAATCTTGTCTCTTTAACCAGATTTTAAGCCCCTTCACTCATATTTTATGAATGCACAAATGAATACCTTCCTATAGCTCACAATGGAAACACAACTTGGCAAAGTCAACATAAGAAAGATGAAGAAACCTTAATGTATTCATTTACTTTTATCACATACCATTTATGCTAGCCATTGCTTAGGTACTAAGGATTTCATAGCAAACAATATCAACATAATCTCTGGTCTCATGGGGCTTTTGTTATAGCTGAGAAATCAGACATGAATCATACAGTTATGTAACTAATGACATACATGAAGGCATGTTGGGGGTATGCACACACCTAAAATAATGTTCAGATGACATACCTGACGACTCCTAAGTCTGCCTGCCTGCCTGCCACCTGCCCCAGTTTCTGCTGGTCCTGCCTTCAATAAATGCACAGAGAATTCTTGGTAAGAGACAGCTTTATTGTGTGGAGTTAACTTGATAAGGTGTTGAAAAGCCAGTGCCATAAAGGATAGTTGAAGCCAACAGTGGCTCTCTACAAAGGTTCAAGAGGGAAGGCACAAAGTATGAGAGACTCCCTGTGTTTGAGAAATTCATTGTTTCAATATTGACTTTCTAGATCCATTTTGATGAAGTTACTTAGTCAGAATGCTTGGACCCTCTTTGGTTTGCCCTTCACAGAAGCACTCTCATGGAATACAATATCACAAAATTGATTTTATGCTTAAATGTTATATATGTTTAAGACTGAAAACTGTGAAATTCATTTATGCTTTTGACATTGAAACATTTAACACTTCCTGTTCAGAGCAGAAGAAAAAAGTATGTCTTTGCTAAAATCTAGGGTAAGGAAGTTCTAAAATCAGAGCATTAAAAATTCCCTTATGGAACTTGAAATTTTCATCATTGCTAACAACCAAAAGGAGGTAATGTTTTATAGTTCTCCTTTTGCCCAAGAGTTAAGGAAGCTCAAAATTAAGCAAGATAACAAAACTTATGAAACCTAGACATATCCCCTCTTTCATATGGTCCTAATCCTATGGTATTAGAGAAATATGTTGTTGGAAGTAATTTAGATTTCTTTTTGGAAGAAAAAATATTTCTTTGATAAGCTTAAGAAATTAAATTATCCTTTGTATGTATGTCTTATATCCACATAATACTAGACTTCTTCATCCATGGATTGAGAATAATTCCAGATTATACTATTTAAACATTTTTTGTTTAAAAAAAACTACAGTCATCCAAGTGAATACATGGAACACTGAAAGAATATAAACAGATGTTTCAACAAGATCTGCTTTCATAAATCTTAATATAATACTTAATATTTAGTCTTAAAACTAAAGAAATTATTCTGAATGTAACAATTCTAATTTTTTTCCTGTTTTCCTAAAACATGCTGGTACTGCTGGTATGGCCTATGCCTATAATTCCATAACATTAGAAGCTGAGACAAGAGGATTAAGAGTTCAAGGCTAGTCTGGACTACAAAGCAAGATCCTGTCTCAAAATAAACAAAAATTATTTTGCTTTCTAAATAGTCATAAAATTGTAATAGTAATGTTGTGCCTCAACAGACAAATAAATTGGTAGCCAAAGAACTGGACTAAATCATTGCTCACAGATGTGCTAGGGAGACAGTTCAGTTGGTATAGTGCACGCATGTGGACCTGAGTTCAATCAATGGAAACCACACAAAAATGCCCGGCAGGGTGGTGTGCATTTACAATCTCAGTGCTGGAGCAGGGGTAGCAGGTGAATTCCTGGAGCTTGCTGGTCAGTCAGTACATTCTACCTTGTGAGCTCAGGGCAATTGAGAGAACCCATCTCCAAATAAACTACAAATAAACATGGATAGATACTGTGAAGACTGCCAGGGAAGAAAGATCATCAACAGTGTCTTACCTGGAAGCTCAGAAATGGGCCCTTGGTACCACACAACTGATCAGTCAGGTGAGAGGTACCCACAGATGCAATAATGGCATGACTGTTTGGGGGGGTAACAAACTTCTTTCTTATTAGATTTGAGGTTCACTAGATAGAAGGGAATTCATGCCCAGTATTGAAAATCTAGTCAAAATTCTGTGGTTCAAAAGGTCAGGTAATATTGTTGGATAAATGGATATGCTGCACACATCAGTTTTTTTCCTTCTAAATATTTATGTTTAGGCCCACAGATTAATGCTGCTCTCACCTTTCCTCAGAGAAGCTTCTTACAATGGGGAGATTATGACGGTGACTCAAAACTCATCAAAGTCCTGAGAAAAGTGTTCAATTGAGTGCTCAAACCTAAGTGGAACATCTATATCATTCTCTCCAAGGTTCAAGGAACACTGTGGAAGACAGGATGGAAAGAATTTAACAGTGAGGGGATGGGGAGGAATGCTATCAGACACTCTTTCGTGTATGACATTCATGGCCTCACAGCAATTGTCATTACCTGCACAAGACCTGCGCAAGATTAGGCCTGTGAACCCTCTGGTATGGATGGTGGAAGGACTCATGAGGCCTTCTCTCATTCCTGAGGACTTTCCATCAGTTACTGGTGACTTGGGAGGAGTCTCCTCAGTGGTGTAGGTCCTGCCAAGTTGCCCATACTCTCTAACTAACCAGCCCACCCATATTCATGCTCACAACCTGAATCAAACCCAGCGGCTCTCCCTCCACACAAGCATTAAAGTAGAAGTAGTAGTTGGGAAAAACAAGGGGTTCAGTAGGAATAGGAAGGTACAAGAGAAGGTAATGGAAATGAAGGTTAAAATAAATTTTATATATATTTAAAACTCTCAGAAAACAAAGTAAAAAAATTTTAAAGGAAGAATAAAACCTGAGGTTATCCTCTGGCCTACTTGTGTACATACACACACACACACACACACACACACACACACACACACACACAAGAGTAAAAATAACTAAATAAAAATATGGGCTAGGCATATAGCTCAGTTGGTAGGGTGCTTGCTTAGCAGGAATGAAGCCCTGGGTTTGATCCTCAGCACTGTGTGATCTGGATGTGGTTTGGAGGTAGAGAATCAGGAGTTCAAGGCTAGCCTCCACTACTTAGCAAGAACAGAACTAGCCTGAGCTACATGTGACCCTGTCTCAAAAAACAAAACCAAGTCCTTGAGTTCTTATCACTAAAGTGACCGGCTGCCCCTTTGGCAGTATATTCAAACCTTTTACTAAAAATGTCTTTCTGCAGTAAAAACAAACAAAAACAGCCAGGTGTGGGCCCTCATGACTTTAATGCCAGCATTTGCAAGGCTGGGGAAGGAGGTTCACCACGAATGAATTTAAATCCAACCTGGGCTACAGAGTGAGTTTAGGTCAGCCTAGACTACAATGGCACCCTGCCCCCCCCAAGAAAAAAGCCTCAGGGCCAGGGAGATGGCTCAGTGGGTAGGAATACTTGCTGCACAGCATGAGTACCTGAGTACAATCCCCAGAAGCCAGGCACGGCCACATATGCCTGTAACCCCAACCCTGAGTAGGGCAGAGACAGAAGAATTTCTGGGGCTCACATGTCAGCCAGTTTCAGATTCAGTGATAGGTTCTCAGAGAAAAAAGGCAGAATAACCATAGAGGAGGACACTCAACACCCTTCTCTGGCCTCCACACACTTGTATGTCCATGCATGTGCATCTGAACACACCACACATGCATATATATATATATATATATATATATATATATTTAAGAAAACTAAAACAAAATTTAAAAATAAAAATTTGTCAATTCTTAAAAAGTGTATGTCTGGGAATTTATTACTATTTAATTGATAGGACAAAACTGTTATTGACCTTTGTTAAAACACCTCGGTTTCTGGAAGCAAAACTGCTTAAAACTAACAGTCCTGCCTCTCTTGGCATGCATGTGCCATCATCACCCACAAGCTTGCATCCTTACATTGTTAAGGGCTTAAATATAGCCTTTTAAAATGAATGATGTATAAACGCTGGTTATTTGGGAGCCAAGACAGAAACACGCTATGCCAATAAGAACATTTGTGTTTGCATTAAATTCTGGATTCCTTCCCACCATGCTGCAGCTGTCCATTCAAGAGCACCCTGCCATTCCTTTGGGGCAAGTGATCAAGTGGAGAAGAAGGCAGCTCAAGGAGAAAGCACAGATGACACTTGAAGGGAAGAAAAGTTAGCTGAGTTGAAAGAAGATGAGCAACGTGGGCCTGGGAGGGGGCGGGGGGTACAGAGAGCACAGTGAGGGGACACAGCAGCTCTGAGGGGCAGTATGCATGCTGGACAATGGCCACATGGGAGGGCAGGAGTGGAGTCAGGCTGGAGTTGGGTCACAGCCATGGATTTCGTGAAATGAGTTTAGATTCTTCTCTGCTGGTGGTGGGAGTCAGTTAGCAGCATAGAAAAATCCCTTAAAAGCCATACTGAACTAGAGGAGGATAGAACTATTAGAAGATAATGATTTACAGTTCAGAGAGCAAAAAAGGGTCAGGAAGAGAAGTACAGGAGAGAGACCAAAGACAAGCTGGGAGTTCAGTAGGAAACTGGATGAGGAGTCCACCTGTCTTATTCGGGAAGCTTTGACAGCAGCCATTTCTCCTCTAAGACCCCTTATCATCTCATGGATTTTTCATTAAGAAGTCAAAGAAGCAGCCACAGACATTCAATCTACACAGGATAAGCCAGTGAGACAGAAACCAACGATCTTCAACACAAAGACCCCTAAACTCACGATCTTAAAGCAGCCTTAACACTCATCCACCATGACTCAGGGAACTATGCGGAAAAGGGGGCGGAAAGATTGTAAGAGCTGTGGTGGGGGAGACTATCCACAGGCTTGGCACCCTTCAGTATCAACACACTTGGGCCATGAGGACCGGGCTAAGTACTAAGCTATCCAGGGTCCCCTGCCACAGGGACTGATCCAGACGGCCCACAGAGGAGGATATCCAGCTGATTGGGGATGGGGAGGGAGGCATTGGGGAATTGGGGATAAAATTTTTAAAAAAAAGAAAAAAAATACACTGGAAAAAAAAGAAGTTAAAGAAGGAAGCTGAAGTGAAAGTTAAAAAAAAAGCTAATGTTTTAGAAATGTTTCTATTGTAAGCAAAAAATTAAGACATGTTTGCATTATTTCAAAATAACTGATACTCCACAAAACACTTGAAATCCAGAATTCTCTTTCAGAGCCATATTGCTTATGCTAACAGTGGGGTTGAAATTCTGGCCAGGACTGAAATCTGATTCTTACAGAAGAGGTAAGAGGTTGTAGAATAGGAACAAAACGTAGCAGCAACTCAGAAACCAAACGACATGCCCTGATCCCTACCAGAACTGTAGCCACAGAGTCCTCAATCATTCTTTAATAACTGTACACAGGATTCCCCTAGTCTGCATATGCTAATCTGTTGTTCACAGTTTGCCACACTAATAAAACTCCCCAAATGGCTTACACACAACAGTCATTGATGGGAAGCTGCTTGCTTTCCCAGCATTCCCTCTGCATTCTTGGAAACTGACCCACTCATACCCACCACTTGCCCTCAACAATGTCTACCCATGTGACTGCTATGTGCAAGGCCATGCTTGGTCCATAGATGGTGGGTGAGGCAGCTAATGCCCTGTTTGTATTCCTTAGGTGTCAATGACCAGACTCTCCAGTTTAGCACACACACCATAAAGACACACCCTCACTGGGAATCTCCCCTGAAGAATAACTGTCATTCAACCACACCTACCAATCCTTTGCCTTTATTGTTCCCACTTCAGTCTCCCAATCTTCAGACCTTTGCCCACCTCTACCAGGCCGCTGTCTCCCTTATCTCCCTTCCTGTTCAGCCAGATTCCCCAAGTAATCAATGCAACAGTTTAGCACAGCAAGTATGAGCAATCCCCACCTGGAGTTAACTCCAGGTGACTGAACTTTCAAAGGAGAAAACAAGTCAACAATGCAGATTGGTTTTCAATGCCATTTACGACTCTTAACTCTGCTGGCTCTCTGGGATAACCACCAGCCTGTTCATCTGCCCCTTCTCAATCCCCTCCCACACTCCCTAGGTCATTATTCCAAACCTTGACTGCAAGCTTAAGCCCCATACCATCAAAGTCCTCTTTTTCACCTTTCGCTCTTCATGGTAAAATGGCAGTAATCAGATGGGGAGCCAGTCCCTTCCTTCCCTGCTTGCCTATCTCAGACATACTTACCACAGTACCATCCTCGATCTACTGTTTAGCCCTGTGTCCTAAGTCCCAGACCAAAGAGACCTCCAGAAATGCTGTCTTTCTTCTTCATCTTGAAATTTTCTCCCATCTAGCTCCTACCTCCAACTATTGGTAGGCCAATTAATGCCATCCCACAAATACCTACCAACAAAATCTTTTCCTGGTCTTTTTCCCATATATAACTACTTCTCTCTTTCTTCTTTCTTTCATTCTTTCTTTTTTCCCTCTTTTGTGTGTATGTGCATGTATGATGTATGTGCATATTTATGTGAGTGCAGACACACGTGTACAAGGTCATACATGTGGAGGTCAGAGGACATCTTAGGTCATTGCCTTCTTGTTTTGAGAAACAGTCTCTCCCTGTTCACTGCTGCACTCACCAGGCTAACCAGCCCTTGGGCTCCTGGGGGAATCTCATGTCCGGGCCTCCCCTCTCACAGTAGCATGATGGGATTACAGACACCTATATATGGGTTCTGGAGATCTGAACTCAGGTACTCATGCTTGCATGACAAGTTCATTATCCACTCAGCCATCTCTCCATCCCTACTTCTCCGTGTGTGTGTGTGTGTGTGTGTGTGTGTGTGAATTATGTGAATGGTATATGTTTACAGATATTAGATATAAAATAAATACATTTTACAAACTTGTGTAATAGAAACAAATGGTATATGTTGAGAAGTGGAATTAAGAATGCACAGCATATGGGATTTCATGACACTATGTGTCTCAGGTACAATTCCTTGTCCTGAGAAACAAGAAGCTGGAAACTTCAGTGGGCAGCAGATGCCCTTCAAACTCAGCCCCTTCTGAGGTTTCAGAACCTGAGCCAAATAGTCACCTTCAGTCTCTTCCCTAAGAGCTTAATATTGGGAATAAGAGGGCAAAGCCAATCTCTAGGTGGATGTAAACATCTCCAAGGAGCATCTTGACTGAATTCTATTCTTTTAACTTAAACTAAGTTAGCCACCTTTTCTGGTGTTAATGACCAAAAAGTTGCTTATTGATACATGATCATTTTGCTGAGTAGTTTGTTTAAAAAAATGAAGGTAAAAAGATCATATGTGGTTCTCATTGCCTGAATAAACAACAAATGGAGAGTTAAGTGAGTAGTAAGCTAACCTTAATGAAACGTGGGGTGATTAAGGAAGCAATCTCCTTACAACTTACAAACTCTTTACCACATTTCAGTATTATTTCTGAGAGCTATTTTCATGTATCTTTTCGAAAAGTAACATGCATATCACGTATCTCTAAAGCTATTTTAAGCGAAATTTGGTACTATTTTCACCTAATGACAATTTTCCTTGGACAGTAGAAAACATATACCAGTAAACACAAAACATCTGAAGAGCCAAGTTATAACAGTGAAAGATAAATTAAGCCAGAGGACAAGCTAAATTGGCTTTTGAAAATGAGGTGGCTCTCTTGCACAGACTAGAAAGCAAATACTTAGCAACATTGCATTTCATGGTCGAGGTACTTACCAAACAAACGCTGATGGAACAGAAATTTGCCAGCTATTAGTCCTATGAGAATGGCAAGTAGCCATAGAAGCACCTTCAGAATCCTCCAGCCAACTCCTCTAGGGTATTTATTGGTTACAAATGAAAAACAGTTTCCAACAACAATAACGTTGGCTTCTGTCTGACTGTGAGAAACTGGGTCCTCCGCAAATATTAAGAAGTTAAAAAAGATGACCAAGTAAGCCACAATCATGCGACACCAGGGGTGCTGGAAATAGTAGCGAAAGTCTTTACCCATCCTTCAAGCCTTCAGTGGCGTAGGTCTGCCTGCAGAGGAAAAGACATGAAGAGTCAGAGCAGGCCAACGCGCCTTCTAGCTCTTGCTGTTACCTGCTAAAATCTATAAGAGTTCAGTAAGGATATATTTGGCAAAGGCCACATCTGTTCCCATATCTGTTGGCACCAAGACAAGTCTGAGATTGAGGAAGATTGATATTGTCCCAGCCCTATTGTCTAATCATATCTCCTATCATTTGAGGCTAGTGGAAGGACAATAAAAAAGGGAGAGGAGGAAATATGAGAGGGCAGAGTATGTTGGGCTGATGGCCAGGCCTAGTGGTGCACACTCCCAACACTTGGGAGGTGGAAGCAGGAGTTCAAGGTTTTCCTGAGCTACATAGCAAGTTTGAGACCTGACTGGGCTACGTGAGACTATGACTTTAAAAAATTGAAATGATAACTGGAGATGACACAGATGATGAAGTCTGCACATGCTTTTATTCTTTGAGATTATTTTATCTCAGGATGATATTAGACTCACTTACAAATTCAAATGATATCAAAGCAAACTGAACAAATTTTTTTTAAATAAGTGATACCCAAGTTCCTCTGCACAGCTGTAATTCCATAATTTGGTGGCTAATCCTTCCAAATGTTTTTTTCCTATACATGAAAAATAAATATATTTGCATGAACTTTTATAAAAATGGTCATAATCTGGTTACCAAATAATTTCAACCAGAAGTTTTATGAAATAGTTAAGTCTATACTATAGCTTTTTATCCACAGTAGGGCTAGACCACTGTTTCTGGGGAGTAAGGAGGAAGGGGATGATTTCAAAGTTCCAGACTGATAAGCAAGATAACTACCCCAGGGGAAGACAACAGGGATGCAACCTCTAGGTAGCAGTAGGCTTGTGCAAAGGATAAAGGCATTATAAAAGCATTGTGCCCACAGCAATGTACCCTGCTCTGGAAGCATAGCCTTCTTAAGATGCAAACATCCAGGTGCAAAGCCTGGCTCTGCTTCTGTTTTTCCTCTTGGGAGCTGATCTGCTCACCAAGCACACAGGCTTACCTCTCACAGGGACTGCCTAGGTCTGTCCAGGTGATTGAGGCTAATCCTCGGGTTCCTGTTCAAGAACTCACTTGGCTCTCAGAATGAGCTGTAACTGTTTCTTCAGCAATAATAACCACCTAAGTCTTGAATAACAAAAATGATAAAGTAAAAATTTTTATTACCATCTATCAATTTATTTTTCTTTCTCATTTTTTAATTTTTACGTATTTTTGACTAGTTGATACATGCATATGCATATATTTTGATCATATTCACCTCCATTATTTCTTAGCTCCTTCTCATTCCCCTCACATTTCCACTAAACCCCTTCTTCTTATCAACAAATTTCATGTCTTTTTTCATTTGTGACTCAGTGAGTTAAATTAGGGTTTCTTGAAACAGCATGGGTTGGGGGTTATTTATTGGAGTATGGGCCAATTTCCAGTGACTACAGAACATGACTCCTCCCCCAGCAACCATTAATGGCCAATGGGTCCTCTGGAAGGAGTGGAGTCTCATGAGCCCTTCCCCCTCCATGATGGAATGTTGACAGGTTCAATGTCAACATCGAACATTGTGCAGGAAACCACAGCTGCTATGAGTTCATGGGTATAACAGTCATGACCATGTTGTGTCCAGAAGACATTTGCACAGCATTCTCCCTGGTCCTCTGGTTCTGACATTCATCCCATCTCCTCTTCCACACTGTTCCTGGAGGCTTTGTGTGGGTGATACAGATGTTCCATTTAGGACTGAGTACACAACAATCCCTTATTCTTAGCAATTGCACCAGCTATGTATCCCTACATTAACTTCTGCCTACTGCAAATTCTTTCTCAATTTTTTTATAATTCCAAGAGTTTCCTCTGGGAGAAGTAAGAGAGAGAAGAGAGACCCTTGCAAAGTCTAAAGTGCCTAATAAGCCAGGCTCTGAGCTGGATGTGTGCAAGCATCCACTCTGCCAAGTCTTGGTCATAACAAACCCCTGAATACTCTTACTGTCATCCCCAGGAAGGGATCTGAAGCTCACAGAATCTGCTAGCAGAAAAGCTTGGCTCTGAGCCTTTGAGATCTGACCCTAGGGCATTACAGCCCTGCCCTGCTCATAGAAAGACCGCTCTATGCACTTTCCTTACCTAGCAGGAGATCCAGAGACCAATCTCAAAGATGCCATGCCCCAAATGCCTGCTGGAGGCACAATCTTCTATAGAGGCAATGAGATTAACTCTGTAATAGAGCCTACTTTTGCCCAGAAAATAAAGTATGTAAGTGAAAGTATTTTTCACAAATCCTGAACACAATGGAATTGGGGGGAGCCATGGAGAAACTTTCCCAATTTATACTTGACTGAAAGTATAAAGACAACATACAAGCCCAAGTGTTTGGCGGCCGAAGAGAAATCTGAGGAAAGGCTCCATGGCTCACAAACCCCAATCCAATATTCTTTTTTTTATTGTCCATAATGAGTTTCATTATTTAGTGGGCAAACAATGAGTTGTTATACCCAATTCCCCAATGCCCCCCCCTCCCCAATCAGCTGGATATCCTCCTCCGTGGGCCAATCAAAGTGAGCAATCAAAAGATACCCACTGAAGGAGCTAAGTGGTATACTCAGAGAAGACCTCTCAGAGTTTAAGTGAGTTGACAAAAAGGCAGAGCCACCTGACATTCCACCCTACTAAAGAGAAGGGAAAAGGAGAGCAGCCAGTTTCTAGGCTGCAGTGATGGTTTGGCCTGTGACAATGCAGATGTACCCACACTTAGGCTGTCACATCTTCACACCGAGCTGTACATCATCACTACCAGCATCACCACTAAGTGCTAACATTCACCGAGTACTTAGTGGACAGAAGCCACAATATTAATGAGTTTTATAATTCACTCATAAACCTCATAGAAACTCAGTAAAGAAAACATTGTTATGTTTCCCATTTCACAAATGTTGAAACTGAGATGGACAACTTCACAGCTTTTACAAGTAAAACTAGTTTATGTTACAGCAAGGATTCAAATAAAAGCCAACCTGTCTCAATATTCTTTCTATGCCCTTCCCTGAACAACTGCACAAATTCAAAAATCTTGTGCATTACATGATGGTTAGAAAGTTTCAAATACTAATACCTCCTGAAATAAAAGATGTACAGTATTTCTAGGATGAATGAGTAAATTATCACTTCACTCTTCAACATGACTCCTGGCAGCATAATCAAAAATAACCATGATTGCTAATTATTTTCCATTCCTTTGAGTATAAGTAGTTGGGTTGGTCTGATGGTCCTTGTGCGATGCATTATTGATGCCCATTCTATGATTTTTCCAGCTGCATCTTAGTAGACAGCTAATCCATGCCACTTAATTCCCTTACCAGTAATAACGCTGTCCATTAATATCACCATTAATATCTTGAAAGAGGGGCTGAGAAGATAGTTCAGCAGTTAAAGGTGCTTGCTTGTGAAGTCTGCCAACCGTAGTTCAATTCCCAAGCCATTCACAAAAGCTAGGTGCAAGAAGCTGACACATCTGGCATTTGTTTGCAGCAATGAGGCTCTGGCACACATACACACACACAAATAAGCAAACAAAAAGCTGTCTTAATAAGCTGACACATCTGGCAATTGTTTGCAGCAATGAGGCTCTGGCACACACACACACACATAAATAAGCAAACAAAAAGCTGTCTTGGAAGCCTCTGGTTTTTCACACATCCTCTGTGATGAAGAGTTTGGTAACTGCAGGCTTACACTAATCATTCATAGAGTTCTATAATAGTCCCCACTCTAAAGAGATGAGGACTTACACTAGTTATATTTTTAAAAGTCACAGATTTTACTACAAACTATTATTTCAAAGGAGCATAAAGGGGAAAATGAGAGAAAGGACCCTCCTAGTTCATGTATGTTTCTAAAGAAAGTGTTCATTTTTAGTTTATTGAATAGAGAATAGGAATCCATCAAACATTTCAAGCAGAAGAGCAACACAACCATACAAAGTGGTGAAGTCCAGACTTAATTCCACAATAATATTCATTCATCCAGTTGTTCAGTATCTAGTAGTTGTAGAAAACTATGTGCTGACCCTGCCAATGAGCCACAGGCTGATAGCTGACATCCTGGCAAGTGATGAGCCACCCAGACCTACCATGGAGGATCCACATGGAACCCTACAGAGAGTGGTGGGATAAGCGAGAGACCTATAACCACAGGCAATCAGTCAACCCAAGATAAGTCAGCGAGACAGACAACAACAATCTTCAACACAACCTAAAGCAGAAGTACAGAGGCCCCTTAGACCTCAACAATAAAGCAGCCTTAATAACCACCATGACTCAGGGAACTGAGCGGAAGAGGGGGTGGAAAGATTGTAAGAGCCATGGTGGAGGAGAATGTCCAGAGATATGGCCCCCCTCCATAAAAACATACAAAGGGAGGTGGAACCAGGTTGATTCCTAGTCTATCCATAACCCCCTACCCCATGGACTGATTCAGTTTGCCCATGGAGGAGGATGCCCAGCTGATTGGGGACAGGGAAGAGGGAAATCGGGGAATTGGGGACATCAACACATTATTCACTCATTCAGTGTATCTAATTATGGATAATGAAGATATACTTAAAAAAGAAAACTATGTGCTAAAGTCATTTGTACCTGGTAAGCACTTAGTAAATAATTACTGATGGATGAATGAATGAAAAAATAGATGGATGGTGGTGGATGGCAGAACACACTTAGGATTCCATTCAAGAAACAGAAGACTTGAATGAGAAGGTTACTGATAAAGTCCTTATTTCTTTAAGAGAGACAAACATGAAACACGTAGCAATTAAGGCACTAGTATTTTAAAAAGCTGACAGAGAAAACTAAAGTAAGGATTGTTCAGGTCAGTGTGCTTAAGCACTGCAAAGGGTCTGGGAGTCTGCAAAGGGTGGGTTAAGAGATAAGGTTCGGGGGGCCTGGAGTCCACCCCATGGATCAGGTTTACCCTGAATGAAACCAGAAGCAGAGGAATGACACAATGGGACCTGGTGTCAGCAAGGCCACAGTGCTCTTCAGGAGAGCAAGAACAGAAGTTGGGGAGCTAGTGAGGAAAACACCAGGTGAAGGACACAGTAATGTGGCCCAGACAGACAGAGGTCCTGTTCAGTTTTTAAAGATTGGCTTCTAGGGCTGGAGAGATGGCTCAGCGGTTAAGGCACTTGCCTCCAGTGCCTAAGCCCCCCCCCCTTCAATTCCCCGGGACCCACATAAGCCAGACCCACAAGGTGGTGGCCCTGGTGCGCTCACGCTCGCCTCGCTCGCTCACTCTGCAAATGAATAAAATGAATAAAATATTTTTTAAAAAAGATTGGCTTCTAGGCACATTTAAAAAGAAGTACCAAGAAGATTTACTGATGCTAAATACAGAATGAAACTGTCATTTCCAGAAATAGAAAATACATTTCCTGAGATAAACAGAATAGCAACAGATATAGACAATATGCTGACAAACAACATTTTAATGCTTTATATACATTGGACTTTTAAAAAGCACTTATGAAAATGAATTATCTCAATCCTGATACCAACCATTTGTATTTCCTGGTGAGAAAATAGTCTTGACAGGTCATAATGTGAACAAGGCCATATATACATCTGCCAAGTGGCAAAAACACTCACTTCCATATAGACCATCGACATTAACATTCTAGTTAGTATTGTGTTCTCAATTCTGAAGTGTCAACAGAAAATAAAGTTCCAGTGTAAAAGACACAAGTGCCAACTGAAAGAAAGAAGTACCTGAACCTACCAGGCACGTGAGATTTTCTGATGGATGAATAAATAAATGGATAGAAATTCGGAAGGCAGATGGATGACAGACTAGTGCTGGATGAGAGAACACTGAAGGTTTCTAGAGAGGATTGCCTCACATAGTAACCCAACTCTCTAAAAGGAGAATTGGGTGCTGGTCAGCAGTTAAGGCACTTGCTTGCAAAGTCAAACATCCTGGGTTTGATTCCCCAGTATCCAAGTAAAGCCAGATGCACAAAGTGGCATATGCATCTGGAGTTCATTTGCAGTAACAGAAGGCTCTGGGACACCCTTCCTTCTGTTCTTTCCTTCTTTCATTTTTTTCTTTCCTTCTTTCTTTCTTTCTGTCTCCTTGCAAATAAATAAAAAGACAAAAAATTTAAAAAGAGATATGATTTTAAAAGTGGATAAACCAAATACATACATATTTTTCTGGAGTAGTCCAAAAGTTAAGTGAGGTCTTAGTATATGATCTCAAATTGAGTGATTAAAAAGGCAAGGGGTGGGGGTGTGACAAGCCATAACTAAGCCTGTGCAATATGCTGGATTCCATCCCCAGCATGTGTGTGAGCACACATTGCACACAAACCAAGACAGGTGTGAGTAGATGATATATAACATTTTACATAATGCAAACTCTCAATACAGGTTTAAAAAGCAAGAATAGCAATAGTAATAGAAGTAAAGTTGGAGCTCTTACTTTCAGTTCAATACAAAATACCAAACAACCTTTTAAATAAAAACTAATCGTTTAAGTCAATCAATGAAACCACCGTTAAGTGGCTTTGCATAGATCTCAGGATGGCATCTGTGGTACCTTAGCTCCTGGACAGGACCACATCCATAGATCACTTCCTAAACAATCTCTTCAGATGGTTTCAGCATTTAAGTAATTTTCCTCCCTTGTTTTTAATCCTTCAGTCCTTGGGACAAGAATTAACGAGAGTTTTTAACCCAGAAGGTCCTTCAGGAAGACAATTTTCCAATGAAATGGCCAAACACTGCTGAATCTTACCATATTTTAATAGTGAAAAAAAAGAACATCTCTTTAAAAGTATGTACACTGCCCTTTCGTCAGCATCTGTTTCTGTCAAAGATTGGATTATCATGGTCATATTCTAAAGACAATACAAATGAAAATAATATGTCATGAATTAAAGTTCATTCATGTCTGAAGTTATCTTTTAAATGATTGGCAGCTTAAACAAGCAAATAAGACTGACAGGCCCTGGTTTTGATCTTAAGGATTCAACAGGGGTGGAGGAGACAAAAATGAGTCAAAAGTGTCAAAATCCCCGATTGCTTCTAAACTACAATGACTGAGGGAATAAGAAAGTATATCAATGTGGTTTTTAAAAAAGGATATACAACGACAAAAAAATTGAAGATTCTACCATTATTTATACTCAATAAACTGAAAGAACTTGTTTCTAAAGACAA
>PVHP010004877.1:33118-68909 GCA_004024765.1 Zapus hudsonius
GGGCCTGTGGCATCTTTCTAAGATAGAAATGCCACCGTAGTTTTCACTTGGTCGGGATGCAGTGAGCAAGCCCCCCGCCATGGCCTTTCTGCTGTCCTGAGGACATCCACCGCCTAGGAAATGCCACACGTTCAGTTCCTGGGCACCTAGGGGCTTCCCGCGGTGCCTGCGCTGCTGCCTCAGCGGAGCGCACAAAGTTCCAGGGCGGCTCCGCCTGCTCCCTCCCGCCGCCCGCGCCCCCAGCCCGCGCGGGGCGGTCCCCGGGGTCCCCGCCGGCGTCCCCGCGGGGCAGCCGCGCTCCGACCCGGCCGGGCGGAGTACTCACCGGGGGGCGCGGGCTCGGCCACGGCGGCCCGACACGGACGAGCGGCGCGGCGCGGCGCGGCGGCCTCGCGGGGAAGCGGCGAGACGGGCCGGCGGCGCGGCGACTGTCACCGAGCTATAAATACCGGCGCGGCCCACACCGCCGCCTACGCCGGGCGCCCCGGGCTCCCGCCGCGCCCGCCCGCCAGCGCCGCAGAGTCACCGGCGACCGCGACCGCCGCCGCCACCGCGGGCCTCCAGCTGCGCGCCGGCCTGCGGCTGGGGACCTGCCCGCCCGTCCGCTCGCCGCCTCTGCAGCGCCCGCCCCGGGGACCCGCGGAAGCCCTGGAGTCCGCAGCGGAGCCCTCCGCCCTGCGGGGACCCTCGCGGGTCCCGATCCCGAAGGTCTTCAAAGAGCCGCAAACTTTCTAAGGCAGCCTCAGGTCACAGCATCCTTTCTGCTCCAATGTCTCAGCGCCCAGAGGGGTGGGGGTGGGGTGGGAGACACAGAGCCCAAGGGAGCGAGAAACCACTACAAGTCCTACTCTTTAGACTATATACACGCATACATAAATAATATAGACATATATAATATACATGCATACATATAATATATACATGTATATACATGTATACATATATATACATGCGTACACAGATACATATGTATGCATGTGTATGTACACAAACTCATAATATGCACATACTCTAACATGTATATATGTGTGTGTGTGTGTGTGTGTGTGTGTGTGTGTGTGTGCACATACTGAGCCCACACACGCATACATTACGCTCACACAGTTGTTACCCTTTGTGCAGCCTGAGGCTCCCAGAAGCCTGTCCTCTTTCCAGAGATTTTGGATGGTTCTCTGCAGCAGGCAGAACCTTCAACCACAACTGAGAACCTCCTCTCTTGACAATGCATCTCCCTCTATTTCCTCCATACCTAATGGCAGCTGATATCTCAGGTTGCTGCTGGCTTGCATGTTAAGATCCTCCATCCCACAGGCTGACGTGGCACGTGATCACTAGGTTGTACAGTCAGATGGAAAATGAGTGGGAATTCTTCTGTCCCAACAGTAAATTTAGGAAAGGAAAGCCAGTTCCTGGACGGATGATCCAGAATGGGTTGAGGAGAGGGAGAGGGAGAGAGAGAGAGAGAGAGAGAGAGAGAGAGAGAGAGAGAGAGAGAGAGAGAGAGAGAGAGAGAGAGAGGAGATACCTGCAGGGGTGAGATTTGGAGAGGGCCGTTCTAAGCTATGGGACCCCTAACTTAGTCAAGTTCCCTTTTGTGCTGTGGGGGGAGGGAGGTTTCCAGGACGTTGTTTCCAGTGCATTTTACAACTTTGCTTTCTTTCTTTCTTTCTTTCTTTCTTTCTTTCTTTCTTTCTTTCTTTCTTTCTTTCTTTTTTTTTTGCAACTAACTTTTCTTCACCATGATATAAAACAGACTAGAGACTATTGCTTTTGCACCCTTGGCATTTTAGGCAGTAAGTTAGAGTTCAATAAACTGTGTATTAATTTCATAGGTTAATCTTAAATTGTAGTCAGGATTATTTTCCTGACTGTGAAACCATCCAGTTGTTTCACACACATTTGGTATGCTATATTTTACTTGAATCTCCATTTAAAGTAGTACTCTTTAATCAGTTGAAATTGGAAAATACTAAATGACCTCAGCTTACATGGAATTTGTCACCCTATCTATATTTTTTAGTATTTTATTTATTTGTGAGCAGAGAGAGGGAATTGAGAATGGGTGTGGGGGGGCATCTTGCCACCACAAACAAACCCCAGATGCATGCACCCCTTTGTGCATCTGGCTTTATTTGGGTACTAGGGAGTTGAACCCAAGCCAGCAGGCTTTGCAAGCAAGCACCTTTATCCACTGAGCCACCTCCTCAGCACTTTCTTTAGATCTTTGTTTAATAATAGTCTAAAGAATAAACTTAGTGATACTTGCTGTGTGCTCTTGAGATGTCAAAGGGTTAAAAATATACTTCTGATGCTGAAGAGATGGCTGAGCAGTCAAGGCACTTGCCTGCAAAGGCTAATGACTCAGGTTCAATTCCCCAGTACCCAAGTAAAGCCAAATGCACAGAGTAGCACATGTATATGGAGTTCATTTGCAACAGCAGGAAGCCCTGGGGTTCCCATACTCTATCTCTCAAATTAAAAAATTAAAATATTTTTAAAATATATTTTTTCAAGGCAAAAAACTGAAATGGATAATGTTGGTCTTCAATACCAATGCTACTTTTTTTTGACTCCTGACCAAGAAGCTTCAGTATGACAGGCACCTAGAGCTTGCAGTTCTGCTCATTTCAAGGTCCAGCAGAAGAATGGTATTTATACTTTGATTGTTGTCACATGACATGTGATAAAAACCCAGACTGTTGAAGGCTCATTGTGTGCTGGGCTCACTGCATGCAGAAAATGTTTTATCTCCACAACCGTCTGTGAGATGACAGCTCCTGCATGTAGAACAGAGTCTCAATGTCTGTGACTGATGAGCAAGGTGCAGAGAGCCAAGTAATTCACTCCAGAGTTCACAGAAGCATGGGTAGAGTAAGGTTCAGAAGCCAGGTAATGTGGCCTTTCATCTTACACCTCTTACAGGGCCTTAATAAGACCTGGAATAAGAATCGTTGGTATGAATTATGGTTTCACCATGTACTAGCTATAACCTTAGGCAAATTACTAGTACAGAAATATAACAGGAATTCCAAGCTGTGTCTTTCTTCACCACGGAAGTGATGACATGTTCAAAATAGACATGTACTTCATAGCCTGTTTAAGAATGAATCCTACTCAGAACTTAGACTACTGTCCTCCTTATTCTCCACTCTTATTCCTTTCCATTCATACTATCACACAGACCCATGACCAAGAGTATCAGATATACAAGTGGTAGTCAATAAAGGACATTCTTTTCCCTATCACACTTTTATGAAAACTTTCCTCAAAGTCAAACCTATTGGTCACTCTTCTGCATAGTGAGTTAAGGACCAGGCTGGGACACATATGAGACATTGTCTCAAAAAACAAGTATGTTATGCTTTTAGCATTCAGGCTGGTACATATTAAATTGTCCATAAATTTGACTTATTCATTGTCATTAATTTTATGTGTGGGCATGTGTGTTTGTGTGTGTGTGTGTGTGTGTGTGTGTGTGTGTGTGTGTGTGTTTGGTATGTGTGTACACCAGAGGACAATCTCATATGTTATGCTCTGGAACACTATTCCACTTCTTTTTGAGATAGGGTCTTTTATTGACCAGAGATCACCAATTAGGCTAGGCTGAGTGGCCTCCCCAGTACTGGGATTTTGGGTGCATGCCCAGTATATTATCCCTGTCATTCATCTCTCTTCCATCCTGCTTGTGATCTGCAAGTCCTACAGACCTTTATTTAAAGAGCTAATTAACTTGGTCCTCAACACTCTGAACAATTAGGCAACAAATTTCAGAATAGCTTTGAACACAAATGAGTCATACAAGCAGAAGATCCTTCCCAAAGTAGATCTGTCACCTGCTGGGTGACCAGCATCACCAGCTCTCCCTGAGCTTCCTGCAGAATCTGCACAAATGAAGCATCTCCTTCCAAGAGCCATTCCTCTTTCAGTGACAGAAAGGGTCACTTGTGCTTCCCTCAGGCCCACTCATCACCTCCTCCTACAAGTCCTCAGACCCACACGGAGATCACTACTGCTGAGCTGAGCACCAGCAGTCATCCTCTTCAACCTCCGAATTGCAGATACGTGACCAGCTGCCTTATAATCGTGATGCCATGACTTCGCTGCCATGATGGACTATAACCTTAACCCTTCTCCCCTTAAACTGCTTCTTTGTCAAGTATTTTGCCACAGGAATGAGAAAAGTAACTGATACACAGGGAGAAAGACTAGAAAGAGGGTAGAAAAGAGAGTGGACGGTAGTGAAGAGCCAGGAAAAGTACAGATGCTATAAGCCATTCTTAGGAGCAAAGGATTCAAGGGAGGCAATGAACTATATAATTTGGAGAAGTGTGGAATGACAGATTATTGAGAATGGACTTCTCATTTTCTGCCCTTTTAGAAGTAAGGGAAGCAGTAAAGGTGGTGAGGTGGGAAGAGACAAAAAGACATGAAAAGCATGGGTATAAAATGAAAGACAAGAGAACATTTACATCATGAATTTTAAATAGGAAGAAGTGAAAACTACTTGTCTGTCTTTGAAGACAACAGCAATCTGTGACAGGGTCAGGCATCTGCAGAGACAACCCCTCCCCTTGAGTGGGAGGTGTCTAGCTAAAGCTACAACCTAGGGGCTAAAACTGATTGGTCAGATATAAACCAATCAGCTGTCTCTCTGACTCACCTGGGGAAAACTTAAATTAACTTCCCTAGAAGAAAGCCCCCCCCCCTCTTCCCCACATGGCAGGCCAGAAGAAGGATCTCTGAATTTCCAGGCCTTAGAAAGGTAAGGCCTATCCCACCCCAGATAATGGCTGGGGTGGGGGAAGGCTCCAGACTTTTTCCCTCATGAACCTCTCCTTCTCATGATGGGAGCTCTCTATTATCTTTTGTTCTGCTGCTTATTTACCTGAAAAATATAAGTTCTGTTAAAATTTCTGTTTTCTCCCCACACTGGTGGCTGGAGAACTCTGTAACTCCCCATTTTCCCTTAAATAATAAAGTCTCCCACTATACCTTAATATCTTGTTGTCTATGATTTTAATTCTTTAACTTTGTAGACAAGAACTTGGGTACTCCTTAAACTTTGGTGTGCATTGGAATTTTTGCTGGGTGTTATCTAAATTCTAACCCCCAGTTCACCCCATTACAAATCTTTACTATAAGCATGAATGAAAAACTGTAAACCTGACCCTCTACACTCTGACTAGAAAGAATCCAAGGGAGCCATCACCTCCCCTCACATTCCATTAAAAGAAATCAGGGAGAAAATTCAGGTGCCTTTTTCCAGTGAGCTTTTAGAGCACATCTGAGATCCCTTCTCCATTACAGCTACTTAGTCCAGATGCCTGGCTCATCCATCCTTCAGAGCTTTAGGTGTCTGTGGTGGTTTTAATGTAAAATGCCTCCATAGGATCATGTGTTTGTGATTAAACCTCATGCTTAATCTTCAACTGGAAGGTGGAGTCTTGCTAGAGGAAGTGTGTCACTGGGGGTGGTTTTTAGGATTTTATGATCCAGCTCCATTTGCCAGAGGGCACTCTTGCTGCTTCTTCCCTCCACAAGACATGATGCCCAGTTGTCTGTCTTGCCACATTTTCCCCACCATGATGAAACTTACCCTAGAAACCATAAACCAAAAAGAAACCTTTTCCTTCCATAAGCTGCTTCTGGTCTGGTGTTTTCTCTCGGGAATGAAATGGTTATGTCATTCAAAAGATGAGGCTCAGACCCACATGGGTAGCTCATTCCTCTCATCCTGGGGTAGCCTGTGGTCGCTGTTTAAATGTTTGCAGGTTCTTGGTGCCTTATTCAAAGAAATGGAAAAGAAATATGCAAAAAGTAAAGCAGAAAAATATTATTTGTTTATATATATGTATATATGTAGATATCATACTTTGGTCATGTAAATTTCCATAATCCTCCTTATTTCCCTGTCCCTCCCACTGAACCACTTCATCTTCCGATCACATTTCAGTAAAGAGAACAAGCTCCCTCACTCAGGACCCATTAACTGCCATTAGGTCCTCAGGGAGGGTTAAGGTTTTATTAAGTGTCTCCATCCGTAGAAAAAAGCATGGCAGATAAGGCAGCCAGGGCATCACATCTTATACGTTTTATACAACTGGAAGGAAATTATCTGAGTGAGGTAGCCCTGAACACTCAGTGGGATGTATTAATAATCCCCAAGCCCACCTACCCCAGTGACACACCTTCTCCAACAAGGTTCCACCTCCCAAAGGCTCCACCAGCTGGCTAAGTAGGAAGCTTAAACACAAATACTTGAGGTTATGGGAATATTTTACATTCAAACCACCACACACCTCCTCCAGGAAGGCTCTACCTCCTAAAAGCTCCACAAGCATCTCAAACAGTAGCACAAGGATCCAAACACGGAAATCTACGGACATTTTACATTAAAATCACCACACTTTAGCAACCTGTCTTGATATGAGAAATGTGAATAGCACTTCCAGTTCAAATTTATAAACCAGATTAGGGGTAAGTGTTGCTCCTGTGATGATAAAACCTTTTGGAGTGAGTTGCTCTCGCACTTACATTGAGTTGTAAAGGGAGTTCCCTCCTGGTGCACTGCATGCTGGGATTGGCTTGCCCAACTCTATTGGACAGGACTCTGCTCATCTCAGCTCCACTCAGTACTGTGTAGAAGAGCAACTGGAAGCTTTTGACTTGCTTCAGTCTCTGTTCCAGGACCTGGAGAGGTTATGGAATGTTTCCTGCTTGTATTCTCATTCTCTACTTAATGTCCTTTTGATTTGCAAAACTGGTTTATGTGGGGAGAAGCTCTTCCTCACAGTTTTCATGGCTCTCCTTGCTGGCATGGCAGGGTGCTTCTGCACAAGAACTTCCTAGCAGCCAGCTTGAGTTGGTCCAATCCAATTAGCAGTAGCAACCTCCTGCTTCTTCTACATGGGGGTCCCAACTGGCTCAATAAGTTCATTTATAGGTCTTGTCTTTTGCTGAAAGACCATATTGTGTATAATCTAGGCTTTTTTGTTACCTCGGGTTTCACTGGGGAAGCTCCTATTCTACCATCTTTCCCAGCTTTCTAAAAGAAAAAAAATTATTAGAGAGTGAAACACTGATATAAATAATGGGGTGGAAATACAGGAGCAGTAGGCTCTTTGACTAGATTGCTCCAAAACAACAGGTTATTTGTTGAGGCATTTTAAATTGGATCTAAGATAAGGAGGAGCTGGTTACTAGGGGGGTGTCGTTTGGGTTGTTCTCTGCCTAGACTGACACACTTGTACTCTAACCCATTCCAACCTGGATGCCCCTGTCTCATAATCCGAGCTATATTTTGACATTTAATGAAACTAACCAAAAACAGGTGTTCTAATGACCACTAAGGGAAAAAATGTCTATTGTTTGGAGTGTACACACAGCTCAATACAGGTCAGGGTCACAACATATTGCTAGGAACACGATGAGGAAAGGGGTGTGTTTTTTGCCCAGGACAAGCAGTGCCCTAGGACACTAAGCTATTCTCTATGTTTGTCTGCCTCATCAGCATTCAGGAGGCTGAGACAGGAGGACTGACCCAAGTTCCAGGTCATCCTGGACTACATATTGCTTTTCAGGCCAGGCTGGCCCATCTTGTCTCAAAGAACAAAAATAAAAAATAGAAGATGAAAAAAACAAAAAAAATAGAAGATGAGTTTGAAAAAGCATTAATTATGATCTCATGGTGTTCACTCTTGTGTATTTGTGGTTATTGTAATAATGTAAATTCAAAGTACTTTAGACAAATTTACATCACAGCCCACATATCCTCCCTAATAAGCTAGGTAATATCTTGTATTCTCACTGCATAACTTTTCCAGCTTGTCAACAAAAAAACCATGAACTCCAGTGACTTAAAGCTACAAAGATTTGATTTTCTCACAGTTCTCAGACACAGAAGTATGAAATCAATGCATCTGAGGACTACATTCTCATTGAAGACTCTAAGAGAGAATCCATTCTTACCTTTTCCCAGCTTCTCACGGTCCTGCTGCTCATTGACTTGTAGAGATATTATACCTCCATCTCCACATTGTCCTCCCTTTCCTGTCGGTGGATTCAAATCTGTCACTATCCTCCTAGAAAGGCACCCACCATCACATTTAGAGTCTGCTCCAAATGCAGCATGATTTCATCTGGGGATATTAGCTGTAGGTGTGCATCACTGGGACACATTCTGAGAACTGCATCCCTGTCACCCACTAAGCATGGCAGGGATTTAACACTGTTAACTTGTAGGGGAGGGCATGGAGGAGACCTGCATAATAGGAGGGAAGAATGTGGGGAAAAAAAAGTTGGGATTACTGGTGAGAGTAGTCCTAGAATGTTGTACACATAGCTTAGCAATCCATTTTGGTGGGCATTTGGAAGACAGGAATGTTGAGAGAAATACAGAGAGTGGAGGCCTGGCTTGTAAAGTTATAGAGCTTAACAAGAACCCTATAAGAACCTTGTCTAGAGTCCACTCTTGTTATACTCTGGCAAATAATCCGGCTGCACTATGCTCATGTTCTGAGAATTAAGTGAGACTGAATTAAAAAAAATAATGGACTAATTGATTTGTTGATTAAAATAGGAAGTATCAAATTAGGGCAAAACTAATGAGTAAAGGTTTGATGGCAACCAGGAGTTTATGTCATGGTTTTCAACTATCACAACACACACGTTTGCTTAATACAAAGAGGAGGTGATTGTTTTGACATCAGGAAACTGAGATCAAGGTTAGCAATGGAACAACTAGAACCCAAACACCACCTGATAAAACATGTTGGGGTAAAAAGTACTGTGTCTATACTGATGCTGGCGAAATAGAGGTTTGAACCTAACCATGAGGAGAAAGACAAGAGTGGGGAATTCTGCACAATGACTAACTAGCCTATCATCTTCACAGATGTCAAGACCAAGACAAATAAGGATGGACAAAGTAACCTGCACCATGAAGCAGACTAAAGATGAAATACAACATGTGACTCTGGATTGGATCTTTTGTGCAGGACACCGATAGGGCAGTGGATAACTTGTCTATGCTTTATGGGTTGGATAAGAGTAGTGTGTTGATATTAATTTCCTGGTTTTCATGGTTGAAATGCAGTTTTATTGAAGAGTGGTGGTGTGGCATTATATCTTCAGTTTGCTCTCAGAAAAGTCACAGAAAGAATGTATTTCACACCAGTCTTGAAACTCATCTAGACACTAAACATTAGTGAAAACTTTGTATCTGAGCATCTGTTTTGTCAACTCAAATACAAATGAGATATTTATTTACTTAATCATACTCTAATAAATTTAATGTACAGAAACCAATGATTTTCGACACAAAGACCCCTAAATTCTCAACATTAAAGCAACCTTAACACTCACCCACCACAACTCAGGGAACTGAGCGGAAGAGGGGCGGAAAGATTGTAAGAGCCGTGGTGGGGGAGAATATCCAGAGGCATGATGCCCCTGAGTAACAACATACTAGGGCCAGGAGAACCGGGCTGACTGCTAGGCCATCCATGATTCCCTGCCCCAAGGACTGACCCAGACTGCCCACAGAGGAGGATATCCAGCTGACTGGGGAAGGGGAAGAGGGGAATTGGGAAACTGGGTATAACAACTCATCATTTGCCCACTAAATAATGTAACTCATTATGGACAGTAAAATAAATAAATAAAAATGAAAAAAAAATTAATGTAGATAATGTACATTTTTTTTCTCACTCTGACCCAGGCTGACCTGGAATTCACTATGTCGTCTCAGGCTTCCCTCAAACTCACAGTGATCCTCTTACCTCTGCCTCCTGAGTGCTGGGATTAAAGGCATGCACCACTATGCCTGGCAACAATGTACACTTCTTGATAATTGTATTTAGATGCAATTTAGATGGAGTACATTGAGATTGTAGTTTATTAATTGCAATCTTTAATATTTTTACATAAAATAACATACTGTGAATTTCCCATTGCTTCCTCCTCATGTGTTTCACAAATGACAGAATGAAATGATGAGATAATGTACGTGTTCTGAGTCTCCTACAGGATAAGAGAAATGCAATATTTAGTGTCTCAACACCAGCAACAAAGATTGAAAAGCACAAGAGAAGGCTTAAAACCCAGGGACTGTGGTTCAACAACTGACATAGCAAGACTACAGCTTCCAAATGGGCACAATTGTTCAAGTATTTCCAATGAATGAGTGGATCAGATCAACAGTTATTTTGGCCCTGAGTTACGAGTTTAGCAAGCAGATACAAACAATAGGAAGCAGAGGTGATGACAGTGGAGGGTGGTGTTAGGAGAGCAGTTTGAATTAGCTCCTGTGTAGAATAAATTATAGATAGACTTTGCGTAAAATGGGGCGGAGCCAAGTGGGGAAAGGGGGAAAACAGGTCAGAGCAGAAATTATAGTAATATGGTCTTTACAGAGAAGGGAAATTTTTGGTTGTGTTTGAAAATAAGAATTCTGGTTATTTGGCCAACAAGGCAAGATATGCCCACTGGTGCAATAGTATATGACCATTATGAAGTAACTCACTTCTCTATGACTGGACTTAAGGCCCACACCATGCAAACAAAAATCATGCCTGCTACTGAAAACCTAGTCAAAAGCCTATGGCTGGGATGGTCATAGCAGGAAGATATTATAGTTGTTTGGCTTATTGGATATGTTGTGCTCATCAAATGGCCCTCTAAATATTTATTTATTTATTTTTATTAATATTTTATTTATTCATTTTCAATCAGAGAGAGAGAGAGAGAGAGAGAGCACCAGGGCCACCACCTTGTGGGTCTGGCTTATGTGGGTCCTTGGGAATTGAACCCAGGGCCTTAGGCACTGGAGGCAAGTGCCTTAACTGCTGAGCCATCTCTCCAACCCCTCTTAATATTTATGAATATAGATTAGTGCTGCTCTCACCTTTGATCAAAGAAGCTTTTTTTGCAAATAGTGGTGACTGTTGGAAAGACTCAAAATTCATCAAAGTTCTGAGAGTAGATGATTATTGAGGGCTCAGTAATAAATGAGACATGTCTCTTTCTCAGGCTCAAGGAACAGTGCAGAAGAGGTGGCAGAAAGAATGTAAGAGACAGAAGATGGGGAGGAGTGCTTGGGAATATTGTCTTCTGGTCACAAAGTGGCTGTTGTATTCATGACTTCACAGAAGCTTCTGTTACCTGCTCAATACCTTTGCAGTGTGGGGCCCATCAACTTTCCATCATGGTGGAGGAGGGCAAGAAAGAAAAAGGAAGAAAGAAAGAGAGAGAGAGAGAGAGAGAGAGAGAGAGGAGGGAGAGAGGGAGGGAAGGAGGAAGGGAAGAAAGAAGGAAGGAAGGAAAGAAGGAAGACATCAAAGTAGAAGAAGGACTAGTTAGAAAAGAGAAGGGGTTTGGTGGAATGTAGTGAGGGAATGGGGAACAAAAGAAGGTAATGGAGGGGATTATGTTCAAAATTCATTGTGTATCTGTACGAAAATCATGAATTGCTGGCTGTTTTTATTGTTTCTTTCTGCTTGGATGTATGAAAGCAGCTTCTTCTGCCAATAGATGGAACTTCCCTTGTATCCTGTAAGCTTGAAATAAATCCCTTACTCCCCTAAACTCTGCCTTGTTTGGATGTTCATTCCAGCAACGTGAAGCTGTCCACTACAGGTCCTATGCTTTCTCACAGCTTATTAACAGTAAGCACAAAAGGCATAATGATATGATACCAGGCAGTATTATGTTCTATTAAGAAAAGGTTATGGGTTGGAGGTTGGAGTGATAGCTCAGCAGTTAAGAGTGCTTTCCATGAAAGCATAAGGGCCTGATGGGGTCTTTGACCACCCAAATTTATTCCCTAACACCTGTGTAAACAGCTGAGCATGGCCATGCTTATAACCTTAGTCCTGTGGGGAGTGGAGACCAGAGAATTGAAGGGGTAAACAAAAACTGCAGTTCTGGGTTTAGAGAGATTCTATCTCAAGGAAATACATGGATAATTGATAAAGAAGGACATACAATGTTCTCATCTGTCTTCTACATGTGCACACATGAAGTGTGTGCATCTATAAACACTACACAGCACATACTACACACTTACATGCAAAAATATATAAACACTAAGAAAGAAAAGGCTGAGGGTGTGGACTACTGACTGCTTACTTAGTATGTGTGAGGCTCTGGATTTAACTGCAAGAACCACCAAAAAATAAAAATCAGAACAATGGGAAGGGTGTGGGTCATAATTCTAGAAAGGGTGATCAGAGCAGAGTCCTCTCAAGTGACTCTTTCTTTCTCTTCTTCTTTCTTTGTGTGTTTCTTTTAGTGTGTGTGCATGTTTGCATGTGAGTGCATGTGCTCATATGCCATGACATGTGCAGAGGTCAGAGAACAGGCTCAGGTGTTGTCTCTTACCTTGCACCTTGTTCACTGCTGCATTTGCCAGGCTAGCTGGCCTGCACGTTTCCAGAGAGTCACATGTATCTTCCATTCATCTCATCACAAACATGCTGGGATGATAGACACAACCACTATTACTTCTGGCTTTACATGGCTGCTCATGCTTGTGTGGTAACTGCTTTATGCACTGAGCCCTTTCCCCACCCCTGAGGTGGCATTTATGCAGAATAATTCTGGGAGTTCCTGGCTGCTATAATTTTATACCAATTCCCTCTATTATATTCTTACTAGAGGTGATAAGTGGTCCACACACTACACTAAACATAATCCTCCTATAATTGCCTATGATGTTTACATAACATTTATTAGT
Organism: Zapus hudsonius; assembly: GCA_004024765.1. Classification (NCBI taxonomy): domain Eukaryota; kingdom Metazoa; phylum Chordata; class Mammalia; order Rodentia; family Dipodidae; genus Zapus; species Zapus hudsonius. The sequence goes on from PVHP010004877.1 coordinate 45,852, forward strand.
ATGAACACAGTCCTTTATATCAAGGGGTTATTCTGCTCATTACATTTTCATACTATGTTGTTTGCCACCCCCACTATCTTCCTCATCCCTCCTCCTTTCCTTGTCCTGTTCCTTCTTTCAAATAGTCTTTTTAATTTTAACATTTGCAAGAGCTAGAGATAGAGATAGATAGATAGATAGATAGATAGATAGATAGATAGATAGATAGATAGAGATAGATGCTAGATAGATGCTAGATAGATAGATAGATGAGAGAGAGACAGACACAGAGAGAGAGAGAGAGAGAGAGAGAGAGAGAGAGAGAGACAGACACAGAGAGAGAGAGAGAGAGATCTCAGTTACCTTCTCATTGCTGGGACAAACGCCCAATCAGAAGCAGTTTATGGGAGGAAAGGGTTGATTTCAAGCTAATAGATTCCAGAGGAAACTTCATCATGGAGGAACCTGACTCACTTCATCATACATCCATAGCAGAGAGACAACAGTCAGCACCAGCAAGCAAAGTGTTTTATTAAAGTTAAGTTTGCAACTTCAGCCCCTATCAGGCAGATTCCTGCTGGGAGGGTCACTGGGGGGTGGAGCCCAGGGTCCAGCACAAAGATGTGTCTGGGGTAAATCTGATTTTAGCCCAAAGTATGTGGAGAGAGCAGTTTAAGCTTTAGATGTGCTTGCTTACTTGCTTTTGGACTTTGCTGGGGTTTTTGGTTGTTTCTCTCTGCTCGGATCTATGAAAGGGAGCCAGCTTCTTCCACCATTGATGGAACTTCCCCTGGATCTGTAAGTTTGAAGTAAACCTGTTCCACCCATAAACTGTGCCTGGTTAGATTTTTGTCTCAGCAATGTGGAGCTGACTCTACAGCAGCAGGTCTTAATGAAAGGGGTCTGTTTGAGAGTAATGGAGCCTTTACTTAGCGCTTATGTGGGTTTAACTCAGAAACTGGGGCGTCAGACTCTCAAAGGTCACCAAAGCTCTAACGAGTCAGAGGCTTTGGGTTCTTCATCTTGAATCATAGAAAAGCCAGACATGTCTTTGCAATGCCTGTAACCCCAGCACTGAGGGGATACTGAGGGAGTGAGGATGATCACTTTGGCTTTCTGGTCAGCCAGTCTATAACCAGAAAATGGCAAGCTCCAAGTTCAGTGAGAGACCTTGTCTCAAGGGCAACGCAAAATAATGATAGAAGATATACAGTTAAGCTCTGTTTTCAACTTGGTCAGATTAAGAATCAAATAGACACTCATCTTGGACAGGTGTCTGAGGGTGTTTCCAAGAAGGGTTGTTGGAGAGAGGAAGACCTTCCTCTAGACTGGACATCCCGTCAGTGGTAGACTATATAAAAGAAGCTCTGAGAGCATGCAGAGTACTTACTATTTGCTGGTGTGTGCACACACCCTGTTGCTGCTATTCTTCTCAGACATAAGAACCCAGGTTTATCAGCTTTCCAACATGGACTCAAGACAGAGCTTTTTAGGAATTTTCCATGCCTTCAGTGCAAGATTGAACTGCTGAGGCATCCAGCCTATGGACTGAGCAGTGTCTGGATTCTCTAATTTTCCAGCCTACTGTCAGCTATGGTTGAACCACTCCGCCAGTATCCTGTATGCTAATTTAATAAACCACCTTTATAGTCATTCTATCAGTTATTTTTCCCTAGAGAACCAATTTTCTAATCAGGTAATTAGGTTTCTAATCAGGTAATTAGGTAATTAGGAGTAAGGGAGGCTCCTGATGCCCCACCCAAAAAAATAAAAACAATGCAGGATATTGCCAAAGTTCTTAGTTTCCCATCAGAACTGGATGGTAAGTCCCTATTGCTGAAGCCACCACATACTTGGGCTGCAGGTCACTGAGAAATCAAACTGGGGCTGAGTTGGAAGCCTCTTCCCTGTTGACTAACTGTATTGAGGCTGAAAAGAGCTATGCAGCCTGTTTGGGGGGGGGGGGCGGAATTCATCAATTGTCTAGCAGTAGACCCTGCAAGACATACAGCTGTCCAGCAGGGCAAAATGTGTCAATTGGTGCAATGGTGGCATGTCTGTTATGGGAGAAACCAAATACTCTCTGATTGAATTTGAGGTCTGCTTGGGAGGCAGTTCATGCCTGATACTGAAAACCTTATCAAAATCCTGTGGCTGGAGAGATCATAGGGAAGCCCTAGGGAAGAAGCTATTACTGTTGTCTGGCTAAATGGAAATATTGGGCCACCAAATTGCCTTCTACCTATCTATGTTTATGCCCATATATTTATGCAACTCTCAATTTTGGTTAAAGAAGCTTCTCTTTTCAGTTGACAGCAACCACTGAGGAGACTCAAAACTAATAAATATACTTGGAAATGACAATGGAATCTTCAGCACTAACTGAGACCTTTCTATCACATCCTCCAAGGCTCACAGATCAATGAGGAAGAGGTGGCAGAAACTATGTAAGAGACAAAGGGAAAGGAGGAGTGCTTTGGATCCTGTCTTTCAAACACTAAGTGGCCAGTGCATTCATGACCTCACAGTGGCTGATGTTATTTGTACAGGACTTGTATAACAGAAGGGCAAAAAAAGACAATGGCATCCAAATAGAAGAGGGACTAGTTGGAAAGGAGCAAGTGCTCATAGGAAGAGGCCTGGGGAAGAGGAGACAGAGGAGGATGGTGGGAGGGGCTATGATCGTCGTATACTGTGTTTACAAATGCACGTTGTCAGTAATTTTTTTTAATTAGAGAAACCTAACTCATATAGAGAAGAACACTGACCATATATACTCCTCTGGCTTCTGCATGTGTAAACATGGAACATATGCACACTAAACAAGCACTCTATCAACGGAAGTATGTCTGAAGCTTGGCTTTGAAACCTTGACTACCAATTATGAATACCAAAAATGTTAGGACTTACTGGCTTTTTTTTTTTTGCAGTTCTGGGGATTGAAATCAGGTCATTGTGCATGCTAGGCAAGCACTCTATAACTGAACTACATCCTCAGCCCTTACTGGCTCTTTTTTTCTGGTTTTGGAATTCACTATGTAGTCTCAGGATGGACTCAAACTCACAGTGATCCTCCTACCTTTGCCTCCCTCGTGAGTGCTAGGATTAAAGGTGTGCACCATCACACCCAGCTTCTTAAAGGCATTTTTAACAATGTACTTAGGCCCATGACTTCTTTGAAGTCACTTCTGGCCTATTCATCCTCACCCGTGTGATCACACTCACAGCTTAGGTTACCCAAGTTCTCTGTGACCCAGGTGAAAAAGTTCATACTCCAGAATTGCTCAATTGAATTACAAAAAGATACCTCATTATGTTTTAAGTAAGTTACAGTTTTGTTTTGGGTCACATTCATAGCTATCCTGGAGCCATATGCCCACAGACCCCAGGTTAGACATACCTATAAGTATACCCTCATAACTACATAAGTACAACATAAGTTACTGTAAAAAATTCATCTTTCTTGATGGGGTTCAAATATCTATTTTTTTCACCAAAGAAACACAATTACCTGATTAGTCAGCCTTGCAAATAATCACATTTGGAGTATAATAATTCCAAAAAGAATTAAAATGGTAATCATCCATGATGTGTTCGGATCAGTTCTGTCACTGCCATTCTGTATCCCCTTGCACGATTTATTAAATCTCTTCATCCTTGGGACAGAAATGGATTTGTATACACTTTAGTAGTCTACAAGCATTTGTACATATGGAATTCACGCTTTATGGGTACATGTAGATAACTGTATTTTAACCAAGACACAAGACTTCTTGCAAAACAAGGGTATTGGACAGAAAAAAATTGTTAATTTCTAAAATTCTACAGTACTTTTGTGTGGGCGTGAAAGTCATGCACACATGCCATGGCACATGTATGAAGGTCAGGGGAAAACCTAGAGGTGTCTGTGCTCTACCTTTTTGAAACAGAGTCTCTTGACACTGCAAATGAGTCTGGCCAACAAGCTTCCAAATCCCCTGGTTCTGCCTCCCATTTTCATAGGTGCATTGGGATCACAGATGCATACGTCACTTTGTTTTATGTGAGTGTTAGAAAAAGTTAACCCTAGGCTGGTAGACTTTGCAATCCTTTAAGAACTGAGCCATCTCCCCATCCTTAAAATTCTACAGTTATGGACTGGAGAGATAGTTCGGCAGTTAAAGGCACTTGTGTGCAAAGCCTGCTGGCCCATATTCATTTCCCGAGTACACATGTAAAGCCAGATGCACAAAATGGCACATGCATCTGAAGTTTGTTTGCAGCGACAAGAGAGTCTGGAGTGCCCTCTCTCTTTCACAAATAAGCAAATAAATAAAATAAAATAAAAATTCTACAGTTCTAAATACTTTATATTATTTTAATAAATGTAAACTATAAACTATTCATTTTTGTATTTACACTTATTGTAGAAATATAGAGCTTTTTTATTTTATTTTTAATTTTAATTTTTTTGTTTCATTTTTTGAGGTAGGGTCTAGTCAGCTGACCTGGAATGCATTATGAAGTCTCAAGGTGGCCTTGAACTCACGGAGATCCACCTACCTCTGCCTCTGGAGGTCTGGGATTGAAGGCGTGCACCACCATGCCTGGCTTTAGATCTTTTTATTTATATATGTTTGTAATTTGTTTGTCTTATGAATAAACAGTTCCCCGCTTCTCTGTTCTCATTATGGGAACAACAAAGTGAGCAATATGCATGAGATTATCTGGAAAACATAAATTTAGAATTTTTCCATGTAAAAAAAAAAGGTTAGCATACCAAATACAACACTTTTCTAGAATTTGACGTCAGTCTTCAGAGTTCAGTTTAACCACCAAGCAGTCAAGGCTATTATAATAGAGAAAATCAATGCTGTTGGGCAGACATTGCTTCTGAAATACCCTAAGTGAAAATGCAATCCTGCTCTGAGAAACAAGATAAGGTAGTTCATCTTACAGTAAGGCTGCCACCAGTCAAGCTTTAGAACTAATAATCAGAAAATCCTACAGTCAGTAGACTCAGAGACAGGTGAAGGCCCCTATTCTTCCTTCCTCCTTAGCTTTGCAAGGAGCAAGGAAGAAGCAAGTAAAAGCTTGGCCTATCTTATGTCTAGAACACTCTGTAGAAAGTAGATTATTAGCTTCACAAACACCTGGGTCAACGAACCCCCCTCCCTGAGATTTAGTGACTTTCTGCCTCAGTAGCTGTGGTATGATACTGCCTCTCCTATGCTTCTGTCTTTGGCTTCTGGTCCACCCTGAGCTCCTGATATAAGTAGCACATCATAAAGAATGATAGAAACTGCCTGGTGTTAGTGCTGAGGATCAAACCCATGGCCTCACACATGCTAGGCAGGCACTCTACCAACTGAGCTATATCCACAGCTCTTATCTGTAGTTTTGAACTGCTAAACAAGCACATACATGTCTATGTGCTGCAACAAAACACTTATCTTCAACATGAGTCAAAAGTAGACACAAGTCTCTCTTAACCTCTCCTTTTTAAACAGCATTGTCTCTCATGAGATAAAACTGAGAACTGGCTCTACATTTAGTTCATTAAACTGATATTTTGTCTGCTTGTATGAATACAAACGATAAAAGTAAATTTTACACAAGAATAAAATAATGTAATATTTCAGTCTAATTCTGAGCTTAAAAGGATTCCATCTTTATTTTTCTGCAGAGATGTTAAGTTGAAACACCTAATTACAATAACATGTCCCTTCAAAATACTCTAAAGGGAGGGGAGATGGCTCTGTGGCTAAAGGCACTTGCTTGCAAAGCCTGCTGGCCTAGGTTTAATACTCTAGCCCCCATGTAAAACCAGACAAAAGAAAATGGTACATACATCTAGCATTCATTAACAGTAGCAAGAGACTCTGACGTGCATACACACATATGTCAAAATAAATAAACATATATAGAAAAATCAATGAATGTTTGCAAAAACATGCTAGGGCAATTGTGCTTATCCACTAACATTATGTATGTTTTAAAGATAAAATAATAATTTTTAACTGGAAGGCATGTGTGATGGTTAAGTTTTGTTGTCAACTTGACCTTTCAAGTAATCTTGGGTGGGTCTCTGAGGATGTTCACAGGAAGGCAGCCTCTCAGTAAGGGGGCAAGATGTAAGGAAGCTCAAAGAAGCTAGAAGTAAACATCCTTTCCTATGTGGGCAGTGCAGGAAGGAAATTTCAGAGACTCAGGAAGCCATTAAGTCTGGGACAGAATTTCAAGACCCTACCCTAGGGCTATATAAAGGTGTAAGAATTCTCTCCTTGCCCCTCCTGCCTGTTCCCTGTTTTGTGTGTGATATAGGTGATGGGTTTTTCTCTCTGCTCCTACCTGTGAAAGAGGGCCAGTCTCTTTCACTGTTACAGAACTTCCCCTCAAACTGTAGTTTCAATAAATACTTTTCTCCCCTAAATTGTGCCTGGTTTGAAGATTCATCCCAGTGGCGTGTGGCTAACTGGGACAGCATGATGTAGTTTCTTGTCAGTTAAGTCTAAAATATTTAAATAATTTCTGCTGTTTTCATGTGGGAGAGCTTCTTAGTTCCTGCCAGGTTTTCAAAAATCCTATACTCATTCTAGCCACTTAAGACTATAAATTCAAATTTGGCTTTTTTAAGTTAGAACTCCAAGTGAAGATAAGCACATATTCTTTGAATCATGCACTAAAAGAAGGTTCTCGTGATGCATTCTGACTCTTCCTCTAACAAAACTCTCTCCGGTTTTAAAAACATGATGAAACCTGTGTCCCTAAGCAGCATGCTGTCCTCAGGTGCAGCCAAGGCTTGCTTCCCAGGTGGACTGATAGACACAGTCTACAGTCAAATGCTTTTCGCAGAAACTTAAAACCATCAATATTTCATTCAACTCTATTACCATTTATTTTGAGAAGAGCACATTAGAATTGATATTCATTGAAATGTGATTCTTTGAAAGATCCTTTCTTTACCTGTTTAGGATGCTGCAGAACCCTGAGAGCTCCTTGATGGCTGACTTCCCTTCACAGCTTGTTATTTTCAAGTAACTCTAACTTATTCTAAACTCATAATGGACTTCAGGTTGTGTGAAACTTTAATTATAGCATTTGCATAGAATTAACATATGTCATAGAAATGAATACTATTTTCATACCATAGTTTGGGTGTCAGATGGTTTATTTCAAAAAGGAATAGGAAGTGTCCCCCAGAGGCTATGTGGAAAGCCTGCTTCCCAGATGGTGGTGCTATTGAGAGGTGATTGGATCATGAAGCACTAACTCATCAACGTGTTAGGGTTAACACATTGTACATTCGGACAGAATAAACTATGAGGGGGTAGGCCCTAGCTAGCTGTAGGCTGTCTTTAAAAGATACATCTTATTCCCCATCCCTTTCCAGCTGAAAGGAAGTAAAAATATTTCTCCACATCCTCCCATCATGATGTTCCTCACCAAAGGCAGGAAGGCACTCGAGCCATCCACCCGTGGGCTGGATCCTCTGACATCAGTCTCCTTTAAGGCTGCTTTCTCGGGTATTTTGCCACATTGATGAAAAACTAACACCAGGGCTAGAGAGATAGCTCAAACTGGAGTACCGGAACCCCCATAAAGTGCTGAAAGCTATTGAGGGCTTCTGTAATCCCCATAAGCAGGCTGATGCTGTTGATGAGATGAAACGCATCCCAGAAGCTCCTGGCAAGTTTGGCAGAGAACATCTGAGCACGAATCCAAATGGAGAAACCCTGCCCCCAATAAGGTGGACAGGCAGGGATCTTCATACACACGCATGTGCCGTGGCTCACACATGCATGTTCTTACACACTCACATACAAATACACACAGATGCAAATAAATAAAAAATTTGTAAAATGAACACAAACAATATTGGCATTTTATTTCTAGAAATGTTCGCAATGAAGTCATTTTTATGAGAATAGTGCAGTTAACATTAGAAGCCCAGGAAGTTTGGCTCCAATCAAACCACTAAAGCAAAACTCTGGTATATGATGGCTAAGTCTCTTTTTCAAGTAAATTCTTGAAATTACTTTCCAAATGTGGAGCTGATCAAAACCTCACTCTACCAGCTATTCTTTTGCTCCAGTTTCACACTGTTGTGGGCAGTGCAGGGAAGGAGAGCTAAGAAAGGAGAAATAAATGCTGTAGACTAGAAAGGGATGGAGTGACATTGCATAGAGCAGAGCAGAACACCCCTGCCTGTAACCCGTGGTCTATCTCTGTTTTGATGTTTTCAGATTCTTGGTATCTTATTCAAGGAACTGGAAAACAACACAGAGAAAATAATGCAGCAAGAAATTGTATTAGAGAGTAAACAAAGATACAAAAAAAAAAAAAAGGTGGGGGAAGAACATACTGTAAGAAAGCAGTGGGCTCTTTAGCTGGATTGTCCAAGCAGTGGGTTAACTGTTTGGTGCTTCTTTTTATGGGGTCTAGCAGGGAGGAGCTTGTTGCTAAGAGGTGTAGTTTGGGTGATTTTCCACTTTGATTGACAAACTTGAATTATATAAGCCTTTCTCTATTGTGCACATTCCTTCCCACAATGCATCAAATTATATAATTATATATATATATATATATATATATATGTATATATGTGTGTGTTTGTGTGTGTGTGTGTCTACACATGAGCATAAGATCATCAATAGGGGACTTTCCCTAAAAGTTCACTAGAACATAGTTTGCCTTACTGTGCCTGTACCCAAAACTAGACCAGGCTGTTTAGCCCTTGCCTTGAGATTATGTATATACTTTGGGAGATATTTGAATAAATATTGACCAAAGAAGGGATGCACCTAATGGTCACTACATGAAGAAAAACGTATTCCATTGCTTGGAGCAGGGTGTACACACAGTTCAATGCAGGTAGTGGTTCCAGATGCCAACGGGCTGTTCAAGCATCCTGGATTACCCAGTTATTCCCTATGCTTGCCTGCCTTGTGCCCACCATCACCCTAAACAATCTAATCATTATTTTTTTAAAGTTGTATTTATTTATTTTCAAGGGGAGAGAATGGGCATGTGAGGACCTCTAACCTCCACAACAAACTCCAGATGCATGTGCCTCTTTGTGCATCTGGCTTTACATGGGTACTGGGGGATTGAACCCAGGTCATTAGGCTTAACCTTAACTGCTGAGTCATGTCTCCAGCCCCTAAATAATATTTTGTCTACCTCCACCACTGCTCCAAAGTTGACAAGCCCCAAATAACTGTTCAAACTCGCTCCTAGAATCCTTATAATGACCACACAAGATAAGTATTTGAAATTTTCTTCCAAACCAAGAGCAGACTGTAAAAGTAGCAGGTCTACATCCGTGACCAGGCATTTGTGCTTTGCAGAGAAAATGCAACCGGACAGATGTTCCATTTAGGCTTGCTGACATTTGACACACTAAAATTCTAAGCCATAACCATTTGAAAACTACAACACTGGGCTGGAGAGATGGCTCAGCGGTTAAGGCACTTGCCTCCAGTGCCTAAGGCCCCAGGTTCAATTCCCCAGGACCCACATAAGCCAGACCCACAAGGTGGTGGCCCTGGTGCTCTTTCTCTCTATCTATCTCTATATCTCTTTCTCTCTTTCTGTGTCTCTCTGCTTGAAAAATGAATAAAGAAAATATTTTTAAAATAAAAAGAAAACTACAACACAGATTTAGGTTACATACAAAATAAATGAAAGGCTCTATTTCTTCACTTTGTCTTGCTTTGCCTTTTCATTCCGGTGCATGGCCAGATCCCTGGTCTCTCTATCATGGACTTCTGTCCAAAATGACATTGCCTGATGGCTGGTGGTGTTGTTTTTCATGTGTGCAGCTGTGGCAAAAAGTTGACCACACAGACAGGAGCTTTTCCACTCAACATATGTGCAAAGACGCCCTTTGGTTTATGGCTATTGTAAGGTTCACAGCTTGTTACTGCTCATGGCTCTGGGCTCTCCTCCTTGCCTGCTATTAGACACCTGACTCCAAACAAGTGACCTAGTTTTCATTTCATCCTCAGTTGCTGTTTCCTGGCATTTTATAGCCAGGCTGCCTCATCTGAAAACAGACCTCCGGGTATCCTCACAGCACCTCTCTTCTGATGCAGCAATTTGCTAGGCTTGGGTTCTGTGGGCAGCTGATACGGGGTATTCTGTTGTCAGAGCTAAGACAACCGCTACTGATGAAAGCAGGGATGACCTCACAACCTAAATATCTCTGGACAACCTTCCATAAGACTTAAAATTCTTAGCTGTTGAGGCACTGACAGCCAAGCTTAAAGCATTAAAGGTCTTCATAAATCACATATGGAAAGAATAAACTATAATATAGTAACAGATATATGTACTTAACATCTACTATGAGTTCTCTAATGGATATGATTGTCCTTAAAAATCCCCAAACTTCAGCAAGAACTCGTTATTGCCTTCATTTTTAAAACAAGGGAATTGAGACTTCTGAAAGGGTTAAGTACTTTTCCTACATCTGGCAAGTGAGAGGGTGAGATTTGAGCCCAGGAGTGTCTTAACCTAGAGTCCAAGGTTGCTATACTGAACACTGGAAATGCATTAGAAACAACCTTGATCAGGCATTCACACCTGGCACAAGAGCTGAGCTATGCAATAAAAGTTTGATGAGTCAGTGAATGAGCACCTCACCGTGAATTAGCTTACCAGATTGGCATCCAGTTCCATGGCAGGTAAACTGAACAGGTGAGACATTTTACAAATGAGCTGTGTTAACAGGAGGGCAAGGTGTGGCTCCCAAGCAGAGGACTCATCCCCAGCAGGGCTTAGTTGAGACAAACCTGAACAAGCCAGGAGGAAAAAAAAAAATCACAAAAGTGCTGTTATGTTAGGATGGTGATGAAGAGAGTAGAACCTGCTCCTGGAAAACCTGATTCAGCAGGTACCTGATCAGCAAATATAAGGAAGCACCAAAAAATAACCTAGGCTACGGTTGTCAATACCTCCTGCTCTGACCTCTTCCTTCTCCTTTTATTCATTCAAATCTCACAGCTAGCTAGCCACAGAATTAAAATTAGAGCCCAGAGACTTAGTCATTCAGAACTACTCCCTCCCAAAACAAACACAAACTGAAATCTTATCTTTTTTGTTTGTTTTTTGGTTTTGTTTTGTTTTTGGAAGAAGGGTCTTGCTCTAGCCCAGGCTGAACTAGAATTCACTATGTAGTCTCAGAGTGGCTGAGACTACAGTGATCCTCCTGCCTCTGCCTCCCTCCTGAGTGCTTGGATAAAAGGCATGTGCCACCACGTCTGGCCTGAAATCTTAAACGAGCACTTTAACTCACTAAGACCTTTTTTTTTGTTTGCTTCTTATGAACATTGCCCATTACTTTATATGCTTTTCTACTCCAAATCTGAGCTATAGAACAGATAGATCTGTATTCTTTGGAATCCTTTAATCCGTCTCCATTATAAATATCTAAGCCTGCAGCCTGCGCTGTAACAGTATGAATCCACCAGAGCTTCACTGGGGATTCTCCCTCCAGTCCACTTCTCTGTAATGGGCTATGGTAATTCAGTGGAAAATATCAGGATACTGACAATGGTGCTGGAAGAAGGGGAGGGCGGGAGAGGAAAAGCAAGGCCAAGGGTCGAGTGAATTGCCCACTGTCTGGCTGGAACCAGGGGGAGTGAGCTATGGTTAATTGGACATGTGCTATTCTGTGAAAAAAAAAAAGCAGGGCAGGAAAAGACAGCAGGTGTAAGTTAGGGCCTGGAAATGAGCTGATTAGAGAAAGAATGTAATCAACCCTGAGGTAGGGGAAAGGGGGAGTGGCCACATGTGGGCTGGCCTTGCCAAAGGGCCATAGTGTGGAAAATAAACTTAAATCTTATCTCAAGGAACAAAAAGAGTTCCAATAGGACAGGTGAGAGGAAGCCCAGTTCAGAACACGTGAATGAAAACTACCCATCACCAGGGAGGTGGCTGGTCAGAATGAGACTATGGAGGCCACTGGGGTGGAGTCTAGTCCTAGTACTAGAGATCAGGAGCGAGGTCATCTTTCTGTGGGGAGTTAGTCAGGGACACAGGGACCCAAGTTTAACAGATGCTGACCTGTCCTGGGTAGTCTCAAGAGCAAGTCCAGTCTGACTGAGTATGGTGATTAGGAACAACTTCCTGGTTCTTCCACTTTAACTTTTTCCAGAGCATTAGGTTGTTTCTGAGTCTGTGCCTGCCTCCCAGAACCACCAACCAATCAATGTCTTCCATATACATTTAGAGTCAACCAATGATGCTCATCCAAACTGGATGTCTAGTTTATATCTCCAAGGTTATTGGAAAGCCTCATCAAAGTTACCATGAAGACTTGGGTCCCTTGGGACCCCTTCAAGTTTAGGAGAGTTTTTTACCTTATTTTCCCAAAATAAATCTTCCTTAACTTACCCTCCTATGTGTCTACACTTGCTAATTCAAATGAACAAACGGAAGAGAGACAAACAAACCTGTTTGAACACAATGAGCACTTTTTGAAATCTTATGAATGTTGAATGAATTTAAGAAAATGTTGAAATTTAGAAAATATATGTGGAGCCTGGAGAGATGGTGTCATGGTTTGATCCAGGTGTCCCCCACAAACAAATGAATGTGTTCTGATTGATTGATCCTCAGCTGATGTCAGTTTGGATTTTACAACCTCAATGGAGCTGTGTTGTTGGGGGCGGGCTTATGGGGTTATAAGCCAGCTTCCCCTTGCCAGTATTTGGCACACCTTCCTGCCGCTGTTTCCAGTGCTGTGGCAGAGGTGATGTCCACCCCTCTGCTCATGCCATCATTTTCCCTGCCAGGATAGAGTCTCCCCTCAAGTCCGTAAACCTAATAAACCCTTTCCTCCACAAGCCGCTTTTGCTCAGGTTCTTTCTGCGCAACAACTAGAAAGATGACTGACCGCAACAGATGGCTTAGTAGTTAAGGTGCTTGCCTGCAAAGTCTAACTACCTGGGTTAGTACCTACATAAAGCCAGATGCACAAAGCTGCCCATGAATCTGGAGTTTTTTTTGCAGGAGGCCCTGGTGCACCCATTCTGTCTGTTCTCTCTCTCTCTCTCTCTCTCTCTCTCTCTCTCTCTCTCTCTCTCTCTCTCTCTCTCTCTCTCTCTCTCTCTCTCTCCTTGCAAAAAATAAATAAATTTTTTAAAAATCATTTTAAATAAGAAAATAAGTGTATCTCATGATATTTTCATTTACTATAGAAGTGACTCTGATTAAAGTTTTAGAATACTTTTTAAAGACTAGAGAAATAATTAGGTCAGAATTTCTAAATAAAAAAAAAAAAAACACAGATTTATCTGCCTTACTGCAAAGGAGTATTTTTCAATTCTGGGTGTCTGACTTTCTTCTCCAGCAAAGATGTAGAACACTTTTACCACTCTCTTATTCCATGCAGGGAATATAGAATATCAGTTAACTGTAATTCCACCTTTAAAACTATCTGTGCCTCCTTCCTGCCCAATTCCTCCCTAACTGTAATATAAAATTCAGAAACCAAACAGATTTGTATAATGTAGCACCCCCTGGGGTTTACAAGTTCTCACTCTATGAACTAACAATCTTTAAAATGAAAGATACTAATAATTTAAATAAGGCAAAATGCCTTACTTACAAAATATATGTGGTTGCTAATAACAGAGAACTATTGGGAACTATTAATGGTTTATATAGAACTTATGGTCAGGTCTGATTAGAAGTTATAGTCCAAAGAGACCCTAATCCCTTTCCCTTTTTCTTTTCTTTTTTAAAAAAAAAGTTTTTATTTATTTATTTGCAAGCAGAGAAAGAGAGAGAGAGAGAGAGAGAGAGAGAGAGAGAGAGAGAGAGAGAGAGAGAGAATAGGCATGGCAGGGCCTCCAGGTGCTGCAAACAAACTTCAGATGCATGCACTACTGTGCATCTGGTTTTACATGGATACTGAGGAATCAAATCCAGGTTGTTAGGCTTTACAGGAAGCACCCTAACCCCTAAGCCATCTCTTCAGCTCCTGTTTTTCTTTGCTAACACCCAGATATGTGCCTCTCTCTCTCTCTCTCTCTCTCTCTCTCTCTCTGTGTGTGTGTGTGTGTGTGTGTGTGTGTGTTTGTGTGTAGGGGGGGTGATGTGGGGGAGGAAGGAACAGAGAGGAATAGAGACGGGGTAGAATAAGCTTGCTTTGAACTCACAATATTGCCAAGAATGACCTTGAACTCCTAATCCTCCTGCCTCCACCACCACACCAGGCCACTATTCTTATTAATAATATAAGATGTTAGGAGTTGTCTTTCACTGGACCATCCATAGATAACAGCCACCACACTGATCTAGCCTACATCTAAAATTCGAAACAGACACACTAAACACTGGTCATAGAGAAGTACCCAGTAAAAAATGGCAGATACATTTGGTATTCCAGCCACAAGGTTTTTGTTTTCAAGCAGTTTTTCGTTTATCTCCCATTCCATCTATCAGTGGTTGCTATGAATCATTTTTGTAAATTCATTTTTAAACACAACAGAATACAATGAACAAAAAAATCAAGCAAGCTCAGTTTTGCATTTCTTAAATAGTGCCATCTCCCAGTCAGAGTCTTCTAAATGGGAAATGCTGGCATGTTATTGCTACAAAAATAAAAAGTACTTACAGGACATAAAAATGATGGACTGAATATTTATACACACTGTTTAAGCTCAGAGGACCTCCGTAAATGTTGATTTCATCACTTGAAAATACAGAGCACTGTGTGCTCACAGTAGTCCCTAAACATTCCCATTGCCATTTACACCAAGCCAACCTACCCCACAGGAGACGTGAGAGATAATAAGAGTTTAGGATGTGTTGCTAAGGCACTTCTCAACCAGGGTGGAAATCCTACCATGAATACTATAAGCCCTGCTGTTGTACACCTGAGCTTAGATTTCATCGTGCATCTTTCTCATTCTAAACAGCTCTTTTATACCCGATTGTTCCCTTTTTCTTTCATTAGGAAGTAAAGATCACTTGTGAGGATTTCTTCGGGCCAGTCTTAACTAAGGACCATAATGAAAAGATATTATTTGCTTGAAGTGATCTTTGTTCTGTTTTCTCAGTGACTCAGCCAAGCGCAACAAAGCCCAACTGGAATAAAAGAATCTTCTGTTATGTATTCCATTTTGATAAAAGATTTAGCAGATTTGTTATATGTTGTGGGGGGTTATAATTACATGCGTGAGGTAAAAGCTAATCTCAGCCAAAGTGTGCTACATAATGCTTGATTCTCATTTTTGTGATGGGAGGGGTTCTTATTATTTGATACTTTACAAATCTGGGGCTGTTAATAAAAGACACAGTGATAATGTGCTTTTATGGACTTATGTAAGAAATCAGCTTTGAATCAGCTCTTCATGTTTAGAAATTCAATCTAACATTATTTGCATTATTATTTATTTCTTTGACAGGGGCATAGGTAGCATAGTTGTACTTTAACTCGCTAGGGAGTTAAAGAGGTCTGACTCTGAGCTTCTGATTCTCCTGTGGTCAGCCCTCAGGTGCTGGGATTATAGACATATACCACCATGCCCAGTTTATGAAGTGCATGGGGCTCAAACCCAGGGCATCAGCATGCTAAACAAGTGCCAACTGAGCTACATCCACAACCTCTTTTTTTAAATTTTTTTTTATTGTCCATAATGAGTTACATTATTTAGTGGACAATGAGTTGTTATCCTCAGTTCCCCAATGCCCCCTCTCTATCCCCAATCAGCTGGATATCCTCCTCCGTGGGCCGTCTGGATTAGTCCTTGGGGCAGGGAATCATGGACAGCCTAGTATTCAGCCAGGTTCTCCTGACCCAAGTGTGTTGTTACTGAGGGGTGCTATGCCTCTGATATTCTCCCCCACCATGGCTCTCACAATCTTTCTGCCCCCCTCTTCTGCTCAGTTCCCTGAGTTGTGGTGGGTGAGTATTAAGGCTGCTTTAATGTTGAGAACTCAGGGGTCTTTGTGTCGAAAATCATTGGTTTCTGTCTCACTGGGTTATCCTGTGTTGGCTGAATGACTCTGGCTATAACTGTGGGTCCCTTGTTCATCCCATCGTTCTCTGCGGGGTTCCATATAGGTCCTCCACGGTAAGAGGCATCCACAACCTCTTAACTTTGTTTATAAAAATATGATTTTGAGAGCAGGGAGTGGTGGCACACACCTTTAATCCCAGCACTCCAACTCGGGAGGCAAAGGTAGGAGGACCTTACCTCGAAAAATCAAAACAAAACAAAAACTTATTTTGAAACATACTAAATGACTATATCATGTTGGACTTGATATATGGTAATGATAGCAGATATGAAACCTGACACACATTGAGAACCAAATACAGCAAAAATTGTTATGAAGTCAGGTCTCTCTTGATTTTCACAATAACCACAAGACATCAGTAGTGGTGTGTGGCAAGGAAAGAGAAACACAGAGAGATTAAATAATTTTGTTCAAGGTCAAGCAACTTCTATGTGACTTTTATTTTATATTAGCTTTTCTTTTCTAACAAACCCTTTTTTCAAACAAGTAATGCAGCATTTTATAATTACTTAAAAGAGTAAGGAAGAGATTGTTTTTTGTAACAACATATTTAGAGAAGAGATGAGGTAGATGAGTCTTTACAGTTTTGTGTACACATGTCCTGTACACAAAGGTGTGTGCTTCTCACATTAATGTTGTACACATCATATTCTTTTCTACTGTATGAGGAATTTATGGGGAATCTGAGTTTTCAAATATAATGATTTTTTTTTTGGTTTTTCAAAAGATGGTGCTGGACAAATTGGATAAACACGTGTAAAAAAATGAAAATAGACCCACTCCTTTCACCATGTACAAAAATCAACTCCAAATGGATCAGAGACCTCAATATAAGTCCTGTAACCCTGAACACCCTGGAAGAAAAAATAGGAGGACCCCTACATGAGATAGGAATAAGGAAAAACTTCCTGAGCGAGTCTCTAGTAGCCCAGGAAGTGCAAACATACCATACTCAGAGCCAATAGACCCCCATCAAACTGGGAGATGATTTTTGCCAGCTATAACTCAGACAGAGGTCTAATTTCCAGAACTTATAGAGAACTCAAAAAAAATACATAATAAAAACTCAAACAACCCCCTCACAAAATGGGACACTTAGCTCAACAGAGAATTCACAGAGGAGGAAACACAAATGGCCTTTACTCACTTGAGAAAGTGCTCAGCATCCTTAAGTATCAGGGAAATGCAAATCAAAACCACAGTGAGGTTCCACCTTACTCCAGTCAGAATGGCAAGCATAAAGAATACCAGCAACAATAGGTGCTGTCGAGGATGGGGGGGGGGCGGAAGGAACCCTGATTCACTGCTGGTGGGATTGCAAACTTGTTCAACCTCTACGGAAAGCACTGTGGAGACTCCTGAATAGAATGGACATAGAGCTACCAATGGACCCAGCCATCCCTCTACTAGGCATCTACCTGCAAGATGTCACATCACAGCACAGAGACATTTGTACAACTATGTTTATAGCAGCTCAATTCATAATAGCCAAGAATTGGAATCAACCCAAATGCCCATCCATGGAGGAATGGTTAGCAAATCTGTGGTACATTTACACGATGGAACTTTACTCAGCTGAAAGGAAAAATGACATATTGAAATTTAGAGGAAAAATGGTCTGACTTGGAGCAAATCTTACTAAGTGAACTCACAAAAGAACAGAGAGCCAAACGCCGCATATTATCCCTCATAGGTGGTTCCTAACCAGGTTAACAGTAAAATCTACGCAAGCCAGTCAGTTAGGAGAAATGAAAGTTTGTGAAAGAAGGGTAAGAAATGGGGGGGGGACCCCAAAGAGAAATGCACTTTATAAGTGACTTACAAAGAGGCTATTAACAATGGAATTTAGTCAATTCAGAAATGTGTATCTCAGTTAACCTATACTGATCTCACTCTCCGATGGAGATTCTGCTTGTATTTTTCAGAAGATAGTGAGAGAGCTGTGGTCTTTCCAACCCTACCAACGAGACACAGGTCGATAGCTAACATCCTGGCAAGAGATGAGCCACCCCAGACCTACGGTGGAGGCGCCACATGGAAACCCACAGAGAGTGGTGGGATAAGCAGGAGACAACCATAGCCAATCAGTCAACCCAGGACAAGCCAGCGAGTCAGACACCAATGATCTTCAACACAACCTAAAGCAGAAGCACAGAGGCACCTAAGACCTCAACAATAAAGCAGCCTTAATACTCACCCACCATGACTCAGGGAACTGAGTGGAAGAGGGGGCGGAAAGATTATAAAAGCCATGGGGCGGGGGAGAACTGCCAGAGACATGGCCCCCCCTCAGTAACAACATACAAAGGAGGTGGAACCGGGTTGACTCCCTAGGCTATCCATAACCTCCTACCCTATGGTCTGATCCTGACTGCCCACGGAGGAGGATATCTAGCTGATTGGGGATAGGGAAGAGGGAAATCAGGGAACTGGGGATACCAACACATTATTTGCTCACTCAATGTATCTAATTTATGGATAATAAAGAAAAAAAAAGAAGGAAAAAATATTTGTATTTGCAATCAGAGATAGTCAGACACACAGACACTATGGGTGTTCCAGGGCCTCAGGCCACTGTAAACAAACTCCAGATGCATGCATCACTTTGTGCAACTGGCCTTTTGTACTAGGGAATTGAACCTGGGGCATTAGGCTTTGCAGGCAAGCGCCTTACCCACTAAGCCATTTCTCCAGCCCCCAAATGTAATCTTTGATAGTTGAAGAGAGATACAACTCAGTTCTATTTGTCTTTTAACCAAAAATCATGTAACAGATTCAAGAGTATTCAAGAAAAATAATAAATCTAATTTTAAAAACTATAAAATAACCATACTTGAACTGAAGAGATGGCTCAGCAGTTACAGGTTCTCGCTTTCAAAGCCTAGAGACGCAGGTTTGATTCCCCAGTACCTAAGTAAAGCCAGATGCACAAAGTGGGGCATGCATCTGGAGTTTATTTGCAATGGCAGAAAGCCCTGGTATGCCCATATCCACTATCTTTCTGTCTGCCTCTAATAAAGTTTTAAAATATAAAATAACCATACTTTACCAAGAGGAAATGGTTTTCCCTTAATGGGCTTCAACAAAGCTCTGCTTTATTCACCTTCCTCTGTTTAAATCTTAAGGTGGCAGGGGTCATTGTGTTGATTCCTCTCTCCTTGCATATGGTACTTCAGATTCTAAGGAGAGTAACTGAAATGTTTTCTGTTTATTAAAATTAGTGTGTTGCAGATATGATGGTTAATACTGAATGTCAACTTGACAGGATCTACAATCACCTAGGAGACAAACCTCCAGGTTTGTCTGTGAGAAAGTTTCTAGAGAGAATTATTGAGGTAGGAAGTCCTACCCTATATATGGGTGGCACCGTGCCACAGACTAGGGTCCTGGATTAAAAAGAGGAGAAAGTGAGATGAGTACAGCATTCATTGTTCTCTGCTTACTGACTTCAGATGCAATGTGATCATCTGCCCCATGTTGCTGTCTCCTCACACCATGATAGACTCTACTCTCAAATGGTGAGCCAAAATAAACCCTTCCTTAAATTGTTTTTGTCAGGCATATTGTCATATCAGTGAGAAAAGTAACTAACACACCAGGGAAACAGGGGGTAAGGTTCAAAGTTGATCATGAAGGGGAGAGTCTATTTTCAATGACCTCCAAGCCTACTAATTGACAACATTCATAACACTATAACTGTCACGAGGTACAGGTTGGCTGGGCTGCAGGGATGGCTCAGTGGTTAAAAGCACCTGCTTTCAAAGCCCTGGTTCAATTCCTTGGCATCTTTGTAAAGCCAGATGCAAAAGTAGCATATACAGGGGCTGGATAAATTGCTCAGTGGTTAAAGTGCTTGCCTGCAAAGCCTAATGACCCAGGTTCATTTCCCCAGTACCCACGCAAAGCCAGATACACAAAGTGGTACATGCATCTGGAGTTCATTTTCAGTGTTTGAAGGTCCTTGTGCACCCATTCTCTTTGTCTCTCTTCTCTCTGTCCCTCTGCTTTCAAATAAAAATAAATAAATGTTTTTTTTAAATATGAGCAAGACCTTACCTCAAAAAAACAAAAAAATGGTATATACTTCTGATATTCATTTACAGTGATAAGAGACCCTGCCACGCACACATGTACACACAGCACATACATGCATATAAATGTAAGTTTGAAAGAAAAAATATATACATTGGCTATTCTGCTATTTTGAAAGCACAAGGAGTGAGTGTTAATGCAAAAAAAACTCTCACCTCAAAGGGAATAGTGTTTATTCTGGAACCAAATATGAGTGAGCATGATCCAGAAACGTAGATTTAAGTTAGCTACAGTTCCATGCTCCCACAATCTCATGATGTTTTTATAGCAAGAGAACAAAGAAAGTCATATATCAAGACATTTTTCAATATATTGATGAGTTCATCAGGTAAGCACGTTAGAGCAAACCAGGGAAGTCTGCACTACAGACTTCAGACACTCTATGATAACATTCTTAGCTTTTAGGTCAGTGGAAGTTGGGAGTCAGTTCTCACATTCCAAAAGGATTTACCTGTAGTCACAAAGATGCTAGGTCCCACATAGAAATGGGCACTAAATGGCTATTGAAAAGGCTAAGATATAGATAACTCAGTTGTAAGATGGCCCAAGACTATTTTGACCTGGATCTGCAACATTCCAAGTTCTAATCAGTCAATCAATCCTATAGAATGCTCAATGTCAATGAAGATTATTTCTAGGAACTACAGTTAACAACAGACAGAAAGAATGTTGAAGCAGGAATGAAGCCAGGCCATCAGAATCCTTGGGTTTCTACTATATCCTATAACACACTCCTTTCCTCACATACATGGTCTTAAAGTAGTGTCTGTCTCTTACATTCATCCTCACCTCGAAAACTGCTGCCTTCCTCTATGCCTCAATCTTCTTGAAGGTAAAAAATAAATAAAACCTGATGATATGTTATCCATCCTGCCAGACAGAATTATGTTGGAACTCAAACCAGTGTGTCTACTCTTTGAAAACTGTGCAAATCTGAGTTATTTCATGATGGCAATAATAAATATTCAGTAACAGGAGGCACTCAGAAAAGCAGGAAATTACAGCTGAGGCAGAGCCACGCAGTTTTAGCATTATATTGAGTTGCCAGAAAAGAAAAATGATCGCTCTTGGGAGGTGCCAGAGTTGTTCCAACCTAACCAAACCTTCCTCTTTCTCAGGGCTGATCATACAAGTGGCTCTTTCTAAGCAAGAATGTGGGCATGCTATTGTTGTTTTAATCAGTATTTCTGAGCAATGCCTGGCCATGAATCAGCCAAAAACCTGCAAGTGGACTCTGCAATTTTCCCTCCACTCAAAGTAGTAACAAGTGGTAAATCAGGAATAACAGATGTGCTAGGAAGAATTTGGTTACAATGAAACATCGCCCTGAATCTCTTAAATCCAAACCAGTCATAAAACTTGAATTAAATTCTGCTTACTAATGAATATGAGGATCTGTTTAAGAAACCCAGTCTAGATCACAAGGACCAGAACACAACAGTCTTGATCGCTGTAAAGAAAACCAACTGCTGGCCTACATAACAACCACTTTAAAAATACACTGCATTCAAAGAGTGATTGTGCTAATTTGTATTTATTCTGTTTGCCTGAAGAGCATATGTACATGGGTACATTGTAGTTTGTGTATTTATCAGTCCTAGGCCTTAAAAAAAAGACCTAGCTTTCTATGTAGAAATAAAAAACCTCCACAAAAATAAATACTAAAATTTCAGAAGGGAAATGTGTGCTCATGAAAGTGTAAAACAGAAGAATTTTAGCTACTGTGTGCTGATACTATACAAGCAGAACAAAGAGAAGCATCTGAATTTGATTAAAACATAAAAGGCCAACCTAGAGCCAAGCCCTATTACACTTTGTAGAGATAGAACCAATCACAGAGAATCCTCCAGCCAGCTCAAGCCCAGCTCTATTGCACTTAACAGTGATAGGACTGACCAGAGTGCCCTCCTCTCAGCTCATCTTAATATTTGCACTAAGTTCTTTAGGAAACCAGAGCATGGAAAATTTGGTCCCTGAAAGTGCTGTGAACTGGAACAAGGGGAGGGGAGCCCACTAAGGATTCTACAAGGCAGACTCATCATTAGAACTTCTGTGATTGTGGAGAGCTGGAATGTTGTAGTCGGGAGCTGAATGATCATAACCTATCTTTAGCCCCCTTAATAATCCACCTCTGTGTTGTGAGCTAACATCTTTGACTATTCTTTGGAATGCAAAGGCCACTAACTTCCAGCATCCCTAAGGCCATATACATTATTGCCATCGGATGACATGAGGTTTATAACAGAATTTCTGCTTTGCTGTAACCTGCCTGTTTTCTCCATTAATGTATTTAAAAAGTGTCTTGATTTATAAATATTCTTTTACTATAAAAAAAACTTCATGGAACTTTACTGAGACAGACTAAGGGTGACAGGACCCCAAAAGTAAAAGCGAGGAATGCCCTAGAACTTGTAGGGGAAGAAAAGGGGTCATGCTTATCTCCTTCCCTCTGAAGGACTACTTGATTGTCCCTGATGTCGTTTCCCAAGATGAAAAAATTAAGAGATGAGGTCATTCCCCTTCTTGAAAGCCTAGCAGCACCTAGTCAGGATGAATTAATTAACTCAGCCCTTCCAGTAAACTCCCATGAAAAAGAACCCAATGAGGGTCTCGAGGTGGGTTTTCCTTTCCTGAAGCCCTGCCTCCTGCCTCCTCTTGGGCAGGAGTTCTGTATTCGTTCCTTCTCTTAAACTCTATAATTTCTAAACTTTATTTTCTGGTGCGTTTCACTTATCAAAATTCTTTAGACAAGAATCCATAAGCTACTAATTCATTGGAGGCTTTGTGTGATCATGAGTGTGGGGCGCTCTCATTTCTGAGTTATTGGCCACCCAAAAGCTCAGAAAGGCTCTGCTGCTCTCAGGCATCCAAGCATTTCCATATCACAACCAGGTTGGACCAAGGTAGTTGAAGTAACCGGAATATGTTCCAAGGCCTTTGGTCATTCATATTTGGTTCCAGAATAAACAAGCT